>PVKN010002820.1:0-40405 GCA_004027915.1 Capromys pilorides
GAACACAATGGAGAATATTAAATTTTTGTTGATTTAACATAAAACTTCAAAATTGATGGAGTACATGAACCATATTAATTCACTGAAACGAGGACTTCTGACAAACTGAGGAATGAGTTGCATTGATTCAAGTAACATTAATTACTGAACAATGCTGTAAAAGCTTGTAACTCGTATAAGAAGGAAATTTAGCAAGGGTTTTCACAAATTTGACAACAGCCATAAAAATTGACATGACTTTGCCCACACCACACTGTGAAAAGCAGCATCCTAGTCTGCCGAGAACAATAAAAACGTTGACCAATCGACATCAGAAGTCTAAATTGTCTTCATATTCTACTAAACAGAAGTTCGGTGTGGTGGCACAGGCCTGTAATCCCAGCACTTGAGAGGCTGAGGCAGGAGGATCAGTACAAGTTCGAGACCAGCGTGGCCTACAAAAGTGAGCTCAAGGCCAGCCTGAACTGCATAATGAGACTGTCTCAAAAACAAAACAAAAAACAAAAAAACAGGTGATCACTAAGAGTCCCAGCTGCCTAGTGAGACCCAGCACCAAAAATACATAAAATTAAAAAAAAAAAAAACACTTTTAGTTCTCTAATTACTTTATACAAATCTTGTTACTCATCTATAGATATTAAGATGTTCATAGCTTTTGCCAGATTTTTTGAAGTTTATAATTTATTATAATTTTTTTATTCTAAATTTTTATTCCCTTTCCGCCTGGCAAGTGCAAGGTCGTGAGTTTGAACCCCAGTCCCGCCAAAAAAAGAACATCAAAAAAATGAATAAACAAAAATAAATTTTATTCCCTTAATCAATTCCAATTGGTAGTTTTGTGCTGCTTTTCACAAATGGAGCTTCCAAACTTGGTAAATTTCAGGCCTAAGGAAACCAAGTTCCAGCCCTGATAAGTGGGGAGGCAACCTTTTCCTTCTCATCAAAACTTGGCTGGAGAATGCAACCACATCTGAGGGGAATAAGGGGAAAACGACCCCTCACCTCCCACCCTCCCAGAGACCCGCCCTGCCGCTCCTCCCTGGCCACCCTCCCTCGTCCATCCTTCCTTCTTTCCATCTCTGCTCATGCATAGCCAGAGTCCTTTGTCTGCTGCCTGCATCCCCAAGCTGCCTTTTCCCTGTCTTCCTGGGTTCTGTCAGTTTCATTCCCTGCCCAAGAAGCTCAGGGATGTGAACAATGGAGAGGGGCGGGAAGCTACAGGAAGCCACAGAGGTCAGCTGAGGGCAGGTCCGGATTCCAGCCCCACCTCCAGCTGCCTGCCCTTCCTCCTGGGCTCAACACCAGCAGAAGTCTCTGAAGGAAGCCTGGATCGGCCGCCAGGGGCCAGGAGGCAGCCGTGGAGCGAGAGCACAGCCCAGCAGTGTTGGGCTGGACTTGGCCGTGACACTGCTGCCCCGTCCCCTCTGGGCCTTGGAGCCTTCATGGGTCTCACACTTCCCTGACCCCTGAGATATTCCCTATGCTGGCCGAGGTGGGAGACGCAGGAAGTTTGACTTCATGATGAGTAAGCACATTTAAAGAGGAGGAGCCTGGGAGACTCCAGGAGCAGAGCCCTTCCGGTTAGAAAGAAGTAAGTCTTCTCACTTAAGCGCCGAGAAAGTTTGCCCTCCCCTTCCTCTAGCTGCGCTGAAATGCTTTTAGGAACCTGTGCTTTCAAACATGGATCAAAGATGCCAAAGTTCAGTGAGAAGGAGTAAGAGGATCAGAACTAGGATGAATCGCTGGGCCATGGATTTTGAAGGGACCGAGTTTCCACATTCCTGGGAGGAGTACGTGGTTCATGCCTGGGGTTTAGATACTGTTTGCTCCCCTCCACCACCACCCCATCCCCGTTCAGGCTTTCTCTGAACTCCTCTGTGGAGTCCTGGGAATTCTCCAGGATAGAGACCCCCTCCTTCCTTTAGACCTTACCCTCATTGTCCCACGGAGCCTCTGCTTCCATTTAACGGGTGCCCATTTGGTCCTCAGTACAGTTTCTGAGTCTACTCTAGACATAATCTGACCTAGGACCCCTGGAAAGAAGTTTGCCATGCTGTGTTTCCTGAGAAATTGGAGAGTGATTTTTGGAGCCAGAGTAGAAAGGGTTGAACCCTGGCCTGGGCCTGGTTTCCTCATCTACAGGATGGGGTAATGGTTCCTTCCCCGAGAAATAAAGTTAAAACCACGCTCAAAAATCAGCTTGCACAATGTTCCACTGCTTTCTCCTCCTCCCTGGCCCCAGCCGTGGGAGTTTTTTGTTTGGGGGACTGGTGGTCTTCATCCTTGGTGTAGCATAAACAGCACTGGGTTCACATCAGAAACTCTGCAATGCAGAGATGCTCAGGAGGCTGTTTCACTGCCCCCCTCAACCTTGTTCCCAGAACACTTGAACTCTCCAAACTTCCCTAAATTCTTTCTAAATCAAAGTAGGGCTCAGAACATAAATAAATACTTACATGTTGAATTTTTTTACTCTGTTTCTTAACAACTTTCAGGTTTGCCTGCTGCAGCCTGAAACACCCAGCTGAGAGTCTGAAACAGAAGCAGAAATTTGGAACCAAGGGTAAAGAGCGAGGACGGATGGAGCCTGAGATCAGGAGCACCAGGGAGGAAATAGAAGGGGCGCTTCCAGGAGGTGTTTGAAACCAGAGGCCCTGGATCTAGAGGAAGAGGAGAAAGTGAGGAGGACACAGGACCCAGGGCTAGTGACACAGACTCTCCCTGCCCCAGAGGCTCCAGACTAGGAATGAGAAGCTGAAACACCAGTCATGACAAAGCCCAAGCCGGTCTCCACCACCATCCCCTGCGTTCCCACTTAGAAGATTCCTCTTGGGCCATAGGAACAACAGTAGTGAATCTGCAGTCTCCTCATCAGTCTCCACCCTCCTGCCTGCCCAGGTCCAGGGCTGCCTTGCCCTGGTGTCCTCGACATGCCTCCGCACGCCTGGCACAGCTGTCCCTCCTACGTGACCAACACGGGCCCTGGCCTGGGTGCCGGATGCTGAGATAAGGCCAAGGAGGGGAAAACTGCCAAAGTCAGGAAGTTACACAGCCTGGTCCCCCTGGCAACTCCACCACAAACAGTGCAGAAGGGGGGTGGAGGGGGAGGAGGGGTAAGGACAACTCCTGTTCATGCTCACTCAGGCCAGGGCCCTCCTAGACCTCAATCTGCTTGTCAGAGAAACTTTTCTATCATCTCCTAGCACAGCATTGCCTAAGAATGGACGAGGGAAGTGTACTTTAAATGAGAATTCAAGATACCACGCCCTCTAGCTCCATCCCAGGTTCTCTGTCTGTAGGTCCTACGAGTCTAATTGGAATCTTCATTTCAACTTGCATCCCAGGTAACTGTGATACTGGCAGCCTTAGGACTTTTCGCTTTGTTTTTTGTTTTTGTTTGTTTTCATTTTGTAATTTTTTTGAGACAGGGTCTCACTATCAATCCAGGCTGGTCTTGAATTCAGTTTGTAGCCCAGGCTGGCTTTGAACCCATGGAAATCTTTGTGCTTCAGTCTCCAGAATGTTGGGGTTGCAAGAATGTGCAACCATGCCTGACTGAATTTTGCTTTGAGAAGAAGAATGCCTTAAACTGAGGTTCAGCTGGGCATGGTGGTACATGCCTGTAATCCCAGCACTTGGGAGGCTGAGGCTGGAGAATCGGTGTGAGTTCGAGACCAGCCTGGACTACAAAAGTGAACTCAAGGCCAGCCTGAATTGCATAGCAAGACCCTGTCTCAAAAAGACAAAAAAAAAAAGCTGAGGTTCCTTGAGGTAGGGTAAGGAAAAGATATGGCATAAGCCTCCAAGTTACCCCAGTGTCTTGTGTCTCTGGGACCTACAGTCAATCTCTTTCCCAGCGATGCTTTACTTCCCAATAATTTCAACATCTAGTGAGTGACCAAAAGTCCAGAGACCTAGGCCAGGGAGATAGCTCAGTAAGATAAGTGTTTGCCTGGCAAGCACAGGGTCCTGAGTTCAATCCCTGGTACTGGAAAAAAAAAAAAGTCCAGAGATCCAGAGCCTGGGATACACAGAACCAATGCAAAACAATGAATTTTGGGCTGGTGAGATGGCTCATTGGTCTAAAGCGCGTCAGGAAGTTTAGGCCACTGCAGGGACCGAGGCTCAATCCCAGGCACCACATGCTGCGCCACCCTCCCTGCCCCCCAGGGAAGGCTGAGCTGGCCATAACACAAATAAATGAGGTTTAAGAAAATAAAATAAACTTTTAAAAAAAGTGAATTTTGAGCTCTTTCTGGGCCCAGCACTATCTGTGCTGAGAACTGGAAGCCACAGACAGATACAAAAAGCATGCTTTTTATTCACAGGAACCCTGGGGCCTAGAGAAAATCACTTACAGTCTTGCTTGGTTTTTCTCTTCTCTCTGAAGGGCTTGAAAATACTAAAGCCTTACCAGGAGGTGACACCCTCCCAGGGATTAAGAGATATGAAGGTGCCTTGAAAGTGCAGCTCTTGGGTATTGTCCCGGTGGTTATAGTAACTTTTGTTGCTGAAGGTAAAAGTGGAGCTGTCTGAGGAAGGTCTGAGGAGGTGAGGGCGCCCTGAGAACAGAAACTCCCAGCTGCGGGCTCCAGGAGCTGAGCCTCAGGCATTCTCCTCAGTTCTCTATTTGACTGGCGCTGCAAGAGCTGACTTCCTGTACCTCCTGCCAAGCCTGACCTCTCCCCTTCCTCCCTCCTGGCTGTAGCCTTCAGGGACAAGAAAACCGCAGCTCCAGCCATCTTCAGACTAAACCCTTCCCTGGGTTGGGCGGCTCATAGAAGCCTGGTCTTCTGTTGCTCAAATTTTGCTCTGCTCACTAGGTGGGCTTAGCAGGTTGGTTTTACCCTAGCAGCTTCAGCATCCTCATGCATAAAGTGGGAGACATGGACACTTTGCAGGGTCATCTGCCCCTTCACATGGGTCTCGTTCCCCAAATACTGGTTGCACCGTCTCCTCCACTTCTGTCTTGACTCCTCTCACCTTCATTCTCTGTAGTCAGAGAACACTCAGCAACTTGGAGCACCACCCTCTCCTTTCCATCCCCACTGTCCTCTCCCTAACCCAGGGCAGGGAGAGCCCTGGACTCCTGCAAACTTCCTCAGTCCGCTTTGGCAGGCTTCCCCGATGGTAGGCCATACCCTGAAGCCTTACCAACTTCCAAAATAAGACCCAGCTCACAACTCTTCATTACCCTGCTCCTCGATGGCTTCTCTTCCTCTCAGTAAAATATCGCAGACTGCTGGCTTGACTATGAACTCCTCTGATGACCCTGGTTGCATTTTTCAACACCACATCCCTCATGCTTGCACGCATAGGTCTACAGTCCATTTCTGCCCAAGGTCATCTCCTCCCCATGTACAGCCCACTCCCCCATGGTGGACACCTTCCTCCTCGCTGATGGCAACGTCCCCTTGGTGCTCTCAGTCACCCATAGGGCTTCAGCTATGACATCGTCACCCTCCAGACACCTTTGTTGTCTATTGCCCTTCTTATAGGTGCTGCTGGCACCTGTCCCCCTGAACATGTTATGTATGGCTTGTGCCTAGATGTCCCCCCAAAGCCTCAGCGAGTCACTGGTGGGGATTTTTCAGAGGTGGCTGGATCTAAAGTGTGCGATGGATTCAAGATGCAATGCTAGGATTAATGGTGCTAGACTAAAGGTGGGCGATGGCTAAATGGGTCCACTGGTTTGGCACCGCCCTAGTCCCAGTAGATTGGTTACAATTTAAGGAACAGAAAGGCCACTACTCTATGCCTTGTGGCTTTGCTACCTTTTGCCTGCTGTGAACTGTTCCTCCTCTGCCATGTCACCCTGCTGTGAACCAGCTATGGGGGACTAAAACCTCTGCATACTGTAAGCTAAATAAACCTTTCCTCCCTTAACTTGTGGGTGTTGAGTATTTTGTCTCAGTGGTGAGAAAAGTAACCAAAACATACGTTATGTTGAATTATAATTAACTCCTCGCTTTTCTTGCTCCTCCCAGGAAACCAAAGACCATTTTGTGTTAATAGCCCCAGACGTGCAGGACCCAGCAGATGCCTCATCCAGAGAAGGTGCTCAAGCAATAGTTTTTGAGGGGCCGGGGAGATAGCTCAGTAGAATAAGCACTTACCTGACAAGTGTAAGAGCCTGAGTTCAATCCCCAGTTCTGCAAAAAAAAGTTTTTGAAAAAAGAAAAGGAAAATCCAAATCACAATTAAAGCTCCTAGCGCCATGACAGAAAAAATGTTAACAGCGAGCATCACTTCCCGTCACACTCATTGTCATCAGCATGGTTCAGAGCTACATGGAAGAATGAGCAACCTTCTTGCTCCAGTAGAAAACCAGTTCAAATGTCAGGGCCGGGCCACAGTGGGGTGAACTGGTACAGCAGCCTCAGCCTCAGTGTCCGAGGTGTTTGTACAACTCCTCCTCACTCATCTCAAACCTGTTATTTTGATCTTTTTGTCTTTTTTTTCCTTTTTAAGATAGGATCTCACTATGTAGTTCACTATGCAGGCTGACCCTGAGCTCACTTTGTAGACCAGGCTGGTCTCAAACTAGTGGCGAACCTCCTGCCTCAGCCTCCTGAGTGCTGGGATGACAGGCGTGTACCGACACCCAGTTTGAATCAATCCTCTTTGACCACACTAATCCCAGATAGGAAACAAATAGTGCCTAGCTCTCCTGACTAAAATTTGATCTCTGACTACAGAGCCAGTGCCCTTTTCCAGCAAAGTCCCAGGCTCCTCTGCTCCCCTGACCATGTCAAGGGAGACTGTCCCTGGGATATGTATCATCTCCCCAAGACATTCAGGGCATTTCTCCAAAGGCACAAAACCCTGGTCCCTTGAGTTGCCACACCTCTACTCTCTTAAGGCCAAACATAGAATAGAACTCAATAATTGCTGAAAGAATATTTGTTTATTTATTTATTTGTGGGACCAGGGTTCAAACTCACGACCTTGCACTTGCCAGGCAGGCACTTGTTCCACGGAACTATCTCCCCAGCCCCACTGAAAGAATATTTGAATGAAAAACCCAGCGTGTACCTGAGCATTCCCAGGCAAAATAGCCTGCTTTCCTCCATTAGATGATTTCTCCTTTTTATTGAAGACATTCTTCCTGACCCTTCAGAGATTCCAGGGGCTAATAATCTTCAGAGTCAAGGGGATCATTTTTCCTTGTCTAACTTATATTTCTCTAGATGCAACTTGGGCCATTGGGACTAAAACCTATCTCTTTGCAAGGAGACAGTTAACTAATCTCTTAGACTACTTTTCAATAAGTTTAATCCGAGGCCCTCCATTGCCTCTCCCTGAGGTCCTGTTGCCCAGCTCTTTCCCTGCTCCTCTGTTCTTGGGCTTTCTGCCAAGGTCTCAAAGGGCTCCTTCAGCTTCACAGGCAGGAAGGGACACATTGTTCTCTGCACACAGATGCCTACACAGAAAGGACCAGCACCTCTGTGTACCTATTATCCTCAGATCCAGATAAACACACTTCCGGGCAGCCTCCTCACATGTTCACAGGCTCCTCCTCTCCTACCTGCACCCACCTGAGTGGATTCTCACACAACTGAACGCACTTCCATGCAGGGGAAGAGGCTGCACAGGCCCAAGCTTCTACCCACAGGTGGGCCAAAGAGGCCCGGTGCCAGAGGTGCCAGAGCGCTCTTCCTCTTTCTCCTTTTCCCTGCCTCCCTCCACAGCTCTCCTTTCCATTGGTCAGTGTGGGCCAAGCCTACTTTGCTTCCACCTCCACAGTGATTTTCCACTTCAAGGCCGAGGGCAAAGAGTAAACTAACGATATTGGCTCCTCCTGCCTGCCTCTTATCCCTCCTCCCAAGTCCTCAGCTCAGAGCACCCACGCTGCTTTCCATTTCTGTCCTAACCTCCACTTCTCTGGCTGTAGAGACTGAGGCTTCTGGGGTCTTTTACGTTGGGGCAATGAACAATGGGGAGGCTTGGGGACTGTCACAGGAGCTGTGCTGCACGTCAGATCCAGGGACAGACCCTGCTGCTGAGACTCTGGGCTAACTGGGCATTATGTTATCAATCCAGAAAACTCCAGAGCAGGAGAATGGTACACACACTCATTCATTCAGCAAATACTTCCTCAGCACCGCCACCTCGCCAACTACTACTCCACATAATAAAACCAACAAGAGCCTGCCTCTGTGTGCAGTGTACACCCCGTGGGTGGGGACAGTAGTAAGTAAAACATACTGAGGTGTCATAAGTGAAACCAGGGGAGAGGACGGAGTACAGGCTGAGGGTGGAGAGTGCAACTTTAAATAAAGTATCAGGAAAGATGACAAAGCCCTGAAGGCGATAAAGCAGTGAGCCACGGTGAGAGCCGGCAGGAGGCTTTTCCAGAACGGTCCTGCAAGAGGAGTGCAGTGAAGCACCAGTGCAGATAGCCAAAAATCCAGGGTGCTGTATGAGCAGGCTCCCAGGGGGAGCGGGAAGAGCTAAGTTAGGGGTCAAACTGACCTTGGACAGGACAAAATGCTAAAAACAAATAATAATAATAATAATAATAATAATAATAATAATAATAAATTCAGAAAACAAAATTTGGAGATGCCAGTGGAGGCCAGGAAGGAGCTGAACCTGCAGCGCAGTGGCCTAGTAGATGCAGCGGGGAAGGGGCCGAGGGCCTTGCAAAGCCAGTCGGTGTTTCCAGTGAAAATGTGGCTCCAGGAGTAGAGACAGGGCGTGCTGAAGGTTACCTGAGCGAGTCCAGGGAGTATTACCTGCATAAACCTTTCTTTCACTTCAGTCACTCTCTGAAGTGCTGTGCACATGGATCTGATGGATCATCACAGCAGCTTCACTCTCATAGGCTAGAGGCCAGGAGCACCGCACCTCCCCGCTCCACAGCCCCCGCCAGACGGAGCCAGCAAGGGCACAGGCTCTACCACGTCGACCTGGGCTCCTCCGGCGCCTGCTTGCCCACTTCAGTAGTGTGGGGCTCTGGACAAGTCTGTGGCCCTTTCTGAGCCCCAAAGCCCACCTTGGGAACGAGGGTGACAATGTAGGGTACCCATCTTGGGGGAACCGCTGGGAGGCTATGCTGGCACTGTGGCTGGCATATGTCTCAGAAAACCGTGGAGTGTGGGGCCAATAATTTGTACCTGTAAATGGTTAAATCAGGGAAGGCCACAAGTTTCTGTGCTCTTCAGTGTAAACATCCGTAAATTCACTATTTTTCCTGCAGTGATCCCCACCCCCCACCCCACCCAGGGGCATTCCACAAGGCCTTCCAGAGTGGGAGATAAAAGGGGTGGAATGACAGTTAATCCCCTGGGAATTTGCCCAGAGCCTGCAGCCAATCTTATCTGTGCCTCAGCCCCTGGGAGTGTAGCAAGCAAATAAACACAATCTCTTCCAGGGTGGTACCAGGCCAAGGCCAGGAGCCACAGAGCAGACAGCTCTAAAACAGCGGCATAGGCCTGGCACGCAGTGGATGCTTCTAGGAAGAGGCAGCCACGGTGGAGCTGAGGCATCTCTGGGGGAGGAAAATGAAAACGTGTAATCTGTCACCCTCAGGCTCTCAGTTGTGGTTTTCTCCTAAGGAGACAGCTACCCTAAAGCAGAGACACGGGGACCTTGGAGGCCAGGCCCCAGCAGCTGGCTAATGAAGGTGGGGTCTAATGACCCAGGAGATGATAGTCCTTGAAGTCCTCTCTGGGAAGACAATGGGGCTGACACAAAGGCCTGGGGTTGAGTGGGATTCCCTTTTTTTTTTTGTCTTTTTGAGACAGGATCTTGCTATGTAATTCAGGCTGACCTTGAGCTCATTTTTGTAGCCCAGGCTGGTCTTGAACTCGCACTGATCCTTCCTTCTGCCTTAGCCTCCCAAGAGCTGGGATTACAGGCGTGCACCACCACACCCGGCCGAGTGTGATTCCTAAGAGAAGACACATTTATGCTTGGAGCAGGGTGGTGGCTGGGGACAGCTTGACCCAGTTGATTATCTTGGTCCAAGGCCATCTGTGGGCAGGGAGGCTCTTCCCCACATAGTATCAACTAACAAGGCTTCAGTGGGATGGTCCCTCTGCTACATGCACCGGCTCACTTCGGCCTGTTCCCAAGCTCCCCCCTCATCACTGCAACTCTACCCTCAGCCCCTAAACTTTGTGACCTACGCTGACACACGGGTCTACCCCCCGCTGCTGCCCAAAGGGTCCTCTTACCTGGGGACCTCAGCCCAGGACTTAGCACTAGGCCACACCCTTGGCCCATCAGCACTGGCTATGAAGTGTGTGGGCCTGACCTGGAGCACAGGACAGGGCTGCCTGAGCCCTGGGGAGGAGGACCCCACCTCCCTGCAGACACTGCCCACATGTCCTGCATCTCACTCCTACCCAAGGACAGCTGAGAGGTCTTAGCCCTTCTCATCCCCAACAGGCCCTCCCCTAAGCCAAGTATAACAGGAGATAAGAAAGAAACTAAGGACAGGCTTAGCATGGCAAACCCCCGCCTCTGCCCTTTGCCCAGTATGCCTCCCTTCCCCACATTGGGCACAGTGGCCCAAGACACAGGCAGAATCCATCCAAAAAAAGACCATGATTCTTTATTTAAATCTGCAAATTCTTCTTCCTTGAGCCCTAGGTCACGGTGAACAGCCTTCTCTCTTGTCCCCTCAGCCCCATCCCTTAGCCACAGCAAGGGGAATGGAAAATGAGAAACCAAGAGAGCCTCTGCCAGAGAAGGTCACCCTTGATGTGCAAGGAGCACAGCCCAGCAGTGGTTGGAGTGGCAGTTAACACAGGCCCCTTTCCATAAATTAAGTCCCTACAGTCGGGGCTGTGGGGAAGTAAGGCCAGCTCAACACCAGGCCTGAAGGCAGCGTCCCTGACTCTGAGCCAGTGATGGGCTCAGAGCACAGAGCTCAGGCTTAGGAGAAGCCAAAGAGAAAGAGGACTGGAATGGTGGAGGGCTAAGACCCCCATCAATGTTGGTCCCAGGGGAAAAGCTGGTCCAGTTTTCGTGAGTGTGTAGAAGGAATGTATTAGTACGCACAAGGGGAGAGGTGTCATTAGACACTCCAGAAGTAACAGGAGAGGTTGGATGCCCACCCCGGCAGAGAGGAGCTTGAGAGCTTTGTGGGGCTCTCTGGGAATGTCATTGCTAAAACATATATACATATATATTAACCATTCATGGGAGGGCAGGCAGGCGCAGGGCAGGATCAGAGGATCTGGCGTGGCATCCCATAACCAGTCATGCCTGCCTGAGATGCCCCGCGGTTGGTGCCCATCTGCAACCCAATCACATTCTTGCCCTCTTGCAGCTGGTTGTCTGAGAAGTTCCGAGGGTTCTCCTTGGATTTCCTGGGTAGGAAGGGAGCATTGGTTAGGAGGAGGTCCGAGGCTGCCCCAGCAAACCTCTTCCCTGGATAGAACACAAGCTCTGCAGGGGACTCGAGGACGGGCACCAGCTTCTCATCTCTCTAAAGGGACAGTCACTTGCCACCCCAAAGGGTTGTGAGGATTGAAATGAATCATACGAGAGTGCTTTGTAAGGAACCAGTTGCTACAGAGGCATCACCTGCATCCCAGGGACAGGACTGGGCAGGTCACTGCCTGCAGGGCCTCCATAGCTGCCCCAGCAATACTTACTTAGGAAACCAGTTGGGATCCCCAGAGAACAGCCCGTCTTCCCGGGCCACCGCCAGCCCACCCAGGTTCATCAATGTCCGCTGTACACAAGCCATGTTCTTTCCTGTTAGAAGAGGGCTGTGTTGGCCTCTAACAGTCAGTCAGCAGCCTGGCATCCAAGCCATTCGCTCTTTGTTCCAACTCAAACTGCAACACGACCAGCTCCTCCGGCCAGCTCGTCGGTGCAACACATACACACCCTTCTTTGTTTTCAGAAGCCACAAACCTGTTCCTTTCCCCGATCAAGAAGGCCCAGCCCAATCTCTGGTCTCCTGGCTGACACAGCCTCCAGCCCCTTAGCCTGCCTGTCTCACCTTCCCAGAGATCCACAGTTTGGAAGATGTCAGTGGTGTTGATGCCATAGCGCTCGGCTGCCTGCAGGAACTGAGAGATCTGCTCCATCTGCTTGAAAGCCATGGTGGAGGCCTGGATCTTCTTCACAGGGCCCTGGCCCTCGGGGTACAGTCCATTGATGAGCTCACACAGCACCTGAGCAAGGACAGCGGGGGACAGAGGTGAGGACACACCTGCACATGAGTGTCACAACACTCAGTGCCAGCGAAAGTGACAGTGACCCAGGGGTTCCTTTCCCAGAGGGAGCCACAGAGCGACAAGCCAGCGCTCAGTCTTCCTTGCTACTCCAGTGTCACTATCCACAGTCCACCCTCCCACATTCCCTCTCAGTGCCACTGTCCTCTGCTGTTACCTGGACCCCTCCTAGCGTGTTAACTTGGTTGGTGAGGGAGAGGCACAATCAGCCTTTCCTTCCCTCTATGGATAGAAGCAAAGTATGGGGCTTCTCTTATCCTTGACAAAAATACTCAGGCTGAGGAAGAGGCTGGGCCCATGTTCTTTTCAGACTAAACAATCGCTGGTTCCCCAGACCCAACCCTGCCTTCCTGCCCCACCAGTGCAGTGGGGGCTCACTCTCACCGTGCCATCCTTGAGCCAGTTCTGGAAGTTCTCCCGCCCAGGCTGGGGCCGGCCCACATCCTTGCGGCACTGGGTAGTGATCCACTGGATCAGGATCTGCTCCAGGTCAGTATCATACTGTTTCTCAATCTTCTGTTGTACCTCCCGGCTCAGGCCATATGCAGGTCCCCTGTTGGCCATTCTGAACGCCTGTGGCAGCTGTGGGGAGCTGGGCAAAAAGACACAAGCAGGCCTGTGCTCAGCCGTGGGGTATACATGCCACATTTTCTAACATAGGTTCGAAGGGTGAGAAACAGGACTGCTACTAAAGTCTACACCTCTCAGGCATACGCTTTTTTAAAAAAATGTATTTTAGTACAGTGTCTACAGGATCTGACTACACAGATCGGACTCGTAGTGATTCTCCTGTTTTCAGCCTCCCTGGGATTACAGGCATGTGCCACCACACTCAGTCTCAATCACCATGGGGGAGGGGGGCAGCACCGCCCACCAGGATGGAATCCAGCTGGTGTGCTCTGCTTACGCAGGCACTTTAGTCTGCTGAGCTACCTGGCCGGCCCTCTCAGACATACACTAAATCAGCACTGCCCAGAACTCCACATTCTCTCATGCTGTGACAGCCACTCTGTCTTTTATCTTGAGGGTCCCCACTACATCACATTTCAACAAATGGTTCTACTACCCACTGAAATAGACTATGAAATAAGTGATTGGGCCCTGCTCTTTTCTGTGAACTTTTTTTTGTCTTTTTGAGACAGGGTCTCGCTATGCAGCTCAGGCTGGCCTTGAGCTCACTTGTAGCCAAGGCTGGTCTTGAACTCACACCAATCCTCCTGCTTCAGCCTCCCAAGTGCTGGGATTACAGGTGTATGCCACCACACCCGGCGGGAAGATCATTTTTATAAAAGCAAAACTCATTATTATAACTTCAACCATACTTTTTACTACACTGGGAAAAGAATGAATGAGTCAGAGAGACGAAGCATAATATGGAGCCCTTCACAAAACCTAGGTCAGGTCCTGGAAGGCTGAAACGATCTATGCTTGATCAACCACTGGGTTTTTTTTTTTTTTTTTTTGGTGGGACCAGGGTTCGAACTCACAACCTTACACTTGCCAGGCAGGCACTTGTGCCATGGAGCTATCTCCCTGGCCCCAAACCACTGGGTTTTAACTGGGCACTTATTACTTGTGCTAAGAACTACAGAAGCAATAGAGGTCCTAGGTCTCTAAGGGGGCCCACAGTGCCCTTGACAGAACAAAGTGAGTACACAGACCAGGAGAAGGGTTACACACAACAAAATCGTAAACTTCAGAGTTCAGGTCACAGGGATAGAGATTAACAAAACAAGACAGGCAGAAACAACCTGGGTGGGCTTGCTAGAACAGGAAGGCCTGGCTACAGACTACTTCAGCAGACAAAAGGGAATTTCTGATGAGAAACTAGGCAACCAAAGCAAATTCCCCTTCTCCCTTCTAGGAAAGGGTGTGGTGGGCAAAATAACGCCCCCACCTCACAGGTGTCCATGTTTTAATTCTCAGAGTCTGTGCCGTACTGCCTTTACAGGCCAAAGGGGCTTCCTAAATGGGATTAAAATCTGGGATCTTGAGCTGCACTGATGATCCTGGTTCATCCAGGTGACCCAAACGTAGTCACCAGGGTCTTTACCAATCGAGTCAGAGTGGCACAAATAGTCAACGGAAGGTCATGAACCAAGCAAGGTGGCCCCTAGAAGCCAGAAAAGGCAAGAAAACAGATTCTTTACAACTCCCCCCCCACCCCCAATAACCATATCGTAGCAACACCTGGACCTTGGCCAGTGAGACCCTGCTGTGGCCTCTAGAACTCTAAGACACCCTATGAGTGCTGCTAAGTTTAGAGAAGTTTGTTACAGTAGAACAGGAACCTAATGCCAAAGCCTTGGGTGTATTTTCAGGAAAATTTCAAAGAGAAGAATGAGAAGTACCCAGGAAGGATTTTGTGAACTTCAAGATTTGAGGACATTGCTTAGTAGGAGCTGGGTCATTTCTCACCGTTGGCCCATGCAGGAGCACCTCACCACCTCATTGTGGCTGTCAGCCCCACCCACCACCTCACTAGGAGCTCCCATACTTGTTGAGCAAACCCTAGGGAGCTACTAGTGTCAAGAGGGCCAGGAACAGAGAAGGGGCACCACCTCCCATTTCCTGCCCTCATCCTCACCCTCTGTGGGCTCTCCTCGCTGCCTGGAAGTCCAGGTGGACTCTTTGGTTGTTCACCAAAGTGCATCCCTAGGACAAGCACCTGTATTCAAGGAAGGCCAGGGAGCTGCCCCTGCACCCACGCTGGGCTCCAGGCCAGAAGGACTTCAGGGATGAAGTCATTCTGGCTCCCTCTCCCAAGCACCCAGGTTAAAGGATCTTGCCACCCCCTCTGTGGGCTAGTCTCTGTCCAAAGGAGTCAGGCCATGGGCCCTCAGCCTCCACTGTGGTGCCTTTGGTCAATCCCCCCCTCCCTTCTCCAACATGGCTTCTCCTTTCTAGTGTAGACTCTGGAACTGCACATTTCCCGCAGACATCTCCTCCATAAATCAGTTATTTTTAAACCTCATTAACAGCTACCCCCTCCATTTCCCCCAGCCTGAAAGCGAATCCAGATAAATGTCAGTCTGGGTCCTGACCCACATCACCAGCCACACCAATCTGCTGGGGGAACAGGCGGGTGCAGTGGCTGAGGAGAAAGGGGGGCAAGCTCCCCCCACCAGGCCCAGCTGCTCGGCCGCCACTCCGTCTATGCAAGCCTGTAACCTCTGACCACAGAGGAATGGCCGGAAACCAGGGTAGGAAGAGGGCCTATGGCTGCAATGGTCACCAAACTCCGTTCTCACCGCGTATTTGGAGACTTCCCTCATGGAGCAGCTTTGCTATGCCCACCTGGGTCTCGGGGCTGTTTCCAGGGAGCTAAAGGCCCAGGGGTCACCATGGCACAGGCAAAGGACAGAAGATGGCCAACAAACACAGGGGTCACAAAGGGCCTAAAGCCAGGCCTGTCCACTGTCCCCTCTCCCCTGCCCAGGGTAGCAGTCATGGACCTCAGACCTACCGTGGGACAAAGGACGGCTGCTGAGGGCCCCTCCCTGGGGACTCTGTGGCCAAGGCACAGTTGGCCTGGGCACAGCTGGCAGAGTCATGCCTCCAGCTGCACTGTCTCTATTCCGCTCTGGGGCCACTGCCCTAGAGCCCTGAGGCTCAGAGCCGCAGGGGAATGGGGGGAGGGCCCTGGGGAGGGGCTGGCCAGCCGGTGAGGCAGCTGTCTCTCCTCATCCCCCCAGGCAGACAGCCGCTGGAGATGCGATGAGGCTGACTGACTGTCGCAACTGGGGGAAGCCCTTCCAGGTGACCTGCCCCTGCCCTTTCCCAAAGAAAGAGGAAACAGCCAGCCTCCTACCGGTCAGGAAAAGTGCTGCACCTAGCTGCGAGACAGGTGAGGAAATACCTGATGCAGGGGATCGCAAGGGAAGGCACCGTCTCAACTTACGGAGTGGACTGGCTGAGAGAAACCAGAACGCCACAGCAGACGGCAGCTGTGGGAACAACCCACGGTCCTACCCGCGAGCCGAAGAAAGTAGAGAAAGGAGAAGGGGCCGGCCGGGAAAGGCACACCAGCCCTCTGCCCCACCCCAGCTCCTGGGCTGAGCAACTCCACGTGGATGTGGAAGAAAGGGGGAACACCCAGTCAGTGGGGAGATTCAAGGCTGAGGGCTGGAGTTATAACCGAGAAGACAGGATTCTCGCTGTGCAGACGGCTCACAGATAAGACTGGGACTAGGGAAGGGCAGCACAGGAGCAAGGAGACGCAAGGACAGCAGAACTGTGGTTAGGCGTGGCCTTAGGACAGATCTACCCCACCACCACCACCACCACACACATACAGGGGACATCCTCTCACCTCCTAGAGTCCCCAGCAGAAGGGTAAGCTGAAGCGACACAAACAGGAAGCCACCAGGCATGCGGGTGGGGGTGGGGGCGTTGCCATGGCTTTTGTGTACCAAACACCGGAATACCGGAAGCGTGGGGGTGCCGGGCAGAGACACCTGGGCCACACACCCTTCCTCAACCCCTGAGCACATCGCCCAAGCGGGGCCCTCACAGCAACCCTTGGGGAGATCCAGGGGCAGGAGATCCTGAAGGTGGTAGCTATAGAGGTGGAGATTTGTAGAGGGAGTGTAGGTGCCGAGGTCCGATTTCGGGTTAGAAAGGCAGAAGCATTCAACCAAGTGCCCAGGATGGCCAGAGACCCCACACCTGCAATTCCTGGAGGGTGAAGGGATGGTGTGAAGGAAGGATTACAGGCGATCCCGGTGGGCAAAGCAGAGATGAGACTGAGGTGCGGGACAAGGGACACAGTACACAAAGGCTGCGACTTCCTTCTACAACGTTAGCGCCTGGCCCGCCCACTCTACCTTGACCTCCTCCGCTGTTTGAGGTCCGCATCTTGGGGCGGGCAGAAGAAACTGGGAGAGAGTGGCGGCCCGGTGGCTGTCCCCGATCGGCATTTAGAGTTCCAGAGAACAAAGTAAAGTTGATCCACACCAGAGGGTGCCGCGCCCTACGCTCTTCTCCGCACTGCATCCCCTTATATCTAGTGTCCCTGGGCCGCTCTGGCACGGGCCCCTGAGACCGGAAAGCCAGGAAGGCGGCAAAGCGCTGCAGGCCCTGCAGATCCAGCCCCTGCCTCCCCCGACCCCCCCCACACCCGGCCACACCCTGGGCCGTTAGCAGATGAGTCACCCCACCGCCGCCGCCCGCCACTGGGGTGACGCAGTGGTCTGGGCAGCCCGCCCGCCCGCCCGCGGCCACCGCCGGCTTTCCCAGCAGCAGGGGGCACGGGAGGGGGCGGCAGGCGCGGGCAGGAGGGAGCAGGCCGGAAATCAGCCATCCCCTTCTCACCCAGACGGGGAGCACCACGGCCACCAGTCGCCTGAGGTCGGGGGAGGGGGTTCTCCTGTAGATCAGGGCCCTTCACAGAAGGCCAGGCCACGAGACAGAACCCACGCGCGGGGTCCCTTGCTTAGCCCGCAAACCCGAATCCCCAGCACAGCGTGGCAGCAGAAGTACAGCAAGAGCGGCCTCCAGGGTCCAGAGGACATGCGGCGCCCACACGTGCTCCGGGAACCAGTAAGTGAAGGAGCGTGGAGGAGCTAGACCCGAGCGCCCCGCACCGGGGCGCACAGCCGACGCCTCACGCCCCCCTTATCCTCCTTGCTGGGGTCACGCGAGGGTCTACAACAAGAGGGGCTGGTCCCAGAGCCCCACTCCGCATGGCCGCCCCGTCCATGCTGCTGCAAACTTCGCCTGAGCTCATCGCTCTGCAACGCTGAATCAAGGTTCGGGGACAGGACCTGACAGCACAGGGCGGAGCAGAGCGGTCATGGACTTTGCTGGCGCCAGCTCTGGATTTCCAAGCTCTCCAGAGCAAGTCTCGCTCGCTGGCTTCTTGCTCTCCATCGAGCATGCAACCCACCCCACCCCGACCCCACCCCGACCCCCGAGTCCCGCTCACCGTTCGGGAGGCTGGATACTAAGCGTGCGCGGCAGGGGCTGCAGCTGGAGTATTGCGCACCGGCCGGGCGGGCCAGGGGTTTTCAGGAGGGTCCCGCCTCAGACAGGGCGGACCAGGGGCGGGGCGAGGGCCCTGCGGGTTTAAAGGCGCCGCAACGGTCAAGGCAAGAGAGTACTTAAGGAGACAGGATAGACGGAGGAGGTTAAAACACCTGTGGAGTCTAGGGTGCCGCTTCAGAGGTCTCCCATGAGAATCTCAGCCTCTACCCAGGAGCCCACGGGTTTCGTGTTCCAGTATGACACTTCCTGCCTGGATGAGCTCGGGACTGTGGGCACGCGTATGTGGGCAGAGACCTCTCTTTCGTTTGAAGATTAGCAAGGTAAATGGAGGCGCAGGAAAAGCCTCCCCTGAGTAGTGAGAGTGTGACGAAAGGCCCAGGGTTGACAGGCCAGAACAGCTCCACCATGCGGTCTTGTTTGCCAGGAGCTTCAAGCCTGGACAGAAATTAACCGTGAAGTCATCGCTAGCCTTGCCGGGAGTGCAAAGGGCGTGGTCGGGTGTTGGGACTCTAGGTTCAGTCCCGACGTCTTTTGCCTGCTCCTCTCTAACCTGGGGTTGCTTCCCAAGCACCCCCTTTCTTTCCACTGAAGCTGCGTTCCTGGGAAGGGCTCTTGCTTACCACCATTAATAGGGTTCTTCACATATGGCAGCGGGCCCTGTGGAGCCCAATACACATCAGCAACCGGCATCCTCTGAACTTGGCAGCCTGTTCCCTCCCCTCCCTACTCAGTCCTCCTGAGTGACAAGTGTTTTCACTCCCAAGCCATTATAAAGGCTGGGTCTAAGTTGCCCAGTCGGGGCTCCAAACTTGGGACCCTCTCAGCCTCAGCCTCCCAGAGTGCTGGCTGGGATTGATTACAGGCCTGCACCATTAGGCCATCAGGCCCAGGGACCCAGGTGGGGTGCTTTTCCATCTCTACTGTCATTTCACCTACTCTAGCCCTAACCCACTTTATGACTTGGGGACAAATTACTGAAGCACTCCATGCTTTACTTCCGGTCTACAAAAGAAGCCAACAAAAATTACCAAGATGCGCAGCTGTAGAGAGCTAAACGGAATCTGTAAAGAGCTTACAGCAGTGCCTGGCACTCCTGAATGCTACTATGGTGAGCTAGGATCCCAAAGATGCCCCATATGTAACATTTTCCCCTGAACACATTGTAAACATTCACTAAATGTTGACTCCAGCTGAACTCTTCCCTTTGTGTTACCACAATAACCCACATACGGCTTTATCTAGGAACTTATCGCATCATACTGTAACCATTTCTTTTCTTTCCTGCCTCATTGGCTAGAAAGAACTCCCCAGGCACAATGTCATGTCTTAGTGAACTTTGTATTTTCTCACAGCTTCCAGCTTAAGGGCTGGTCTTTAGTAGCCAAGCTCAGCAGGCATTCAGTAAGTGCTTTGGGAATGACTGTTGAAAGCACCTCCATTAGTGCAGGGTCCCCCTCTTCTTTAAGGGTACAGGGATCTTCCCACTTCTCTCAGATACAAAGGCAGATACACAGTAATAAGTTTTCAGACTTTATTTACCTGTAAAAAACTTCACTCGCACCACACACACACACACACACACACACACACACTCACATGCCCACACACAGGGCAGTCTAAGATCCGTGCTCCAATTCCCAGACTCCAGACTCACCTACATCCCATACCAAGCTCACCCAAGCCCACCATCAGGGTCTGTGCCTAGGCACCAAGGGGCACAGGACAGTGCCCGAAGTTGCAGTTAGGTCTTGCTGGGTGCCTCCTTTACAGGTCCATAGGCCTTGTGCAGGTCCACCAGGCCTCACATATGGGATATTCACAACAGCGTGGCCTGCTCAGGATGCAGGACTGGCTGCCGATAGGCTGGTAGCCGGGCCCGGGTAGCATCGCGGCGGCGGCGGAAAGCCAGGAACTCCTCCCGAAGTGCAGCACAGCGGGCCTCAGGGCCAGGAGCGTGAACAGTGCTCAGGAGGCAGCTCTCCTCTGGCGTCTTCGCACCTGCACGAGGAAGGCAGGACAATGAGCGAAGCGGCCTTGACACTCAGGAAGCTCCAGAGGGCCTTTGGGTGCAGATGAACGAGGGAGCAAAGCACAAGCCACAGAAGAGAAGCCCGACACAGGCTGACGGCACAGACTGGCCCTCAGGTGGCCGGGGTGAGCATAGCCATGAGGGCCTGCCAGTCGGAGGCTTGCGCACCTAGCTCTGGTTCAGCTTCGGGTCGGATCCGAGAACTCGCCAAGCCCAGGTGTAGATTCTCCAGCAATTCCAGGTCCCCAGGGAATTCTGAGTCCCATTCATAGTTCTCATCTACAGAAGTGTTCCTCCTGTGAAAGAGACAAGCATCAGTGTGAACGAAGCAAAGTCTGAACCTGGTGTCCCCAAAATCAGATTTGGCCATAGGTTCCCCTTGAAGATTTCTGCACCTTGGCAAAACCATCTAACGGAAGACAAGGTCTCTAGGTCCCAGGCTGGGAGTAGTGAAGAGGTGGTGTGGAATATTGGGTGAGTGGGGGAGAAGAACTGAACCAACAGTCAGTACAGAACCCGGATGAGGGCAAGGACAGGCAGCAACTGCCCTCACCTCTTGCTGACTGTCACCACATGCTCCCTCCGCGGCCACCTCTCGGGGCCACTGGCCCAGCTGCTGGTGTCTCCTGGTGCTGGGCTGAGATAGCTGCCCCCTGCAGAGGGGGCCGTGGATGGGGGCCGCAGGAAGGAAGCGCTGCCCCGGCCACTGCTCTGGCTTGTGAGGCTGCCCCGGGGGGCAGCAGGAAGAAGGCCTGGCAGCAGCCTTTCCCTCAGTGTCCAGTCAGCCAGGGCTGTGTAAGGGGATTCTGAGGTGGCCCCAGCCCCTACCATGGCCCCGGGAAGGGCTGCCCTGGGGGACATAGGCAGGGAATCGGGGTGGCCAAGGAAAGACGAAGTGGGGCAGGGCCTGGTATCCATGTAATCCAGGGGCTGAGCCGGGATGCCCTCCTCCAGAGGGGGCCAGTCGCCGTCCACACTCATCTCCCTGAAGAAGGGGAGGCTCAGGTATTGGAGCAGGGGTCCTGGACCTGGTAGGGCACTGGGTGGCACTGCTGGAGGGGGCCCAATGGGGCTGATGTCCGCAATGCAGAGGGGCTGGGGTGCCCCACTGGGGCTGCTGCTGCTACAGTCAAAGGACCCAGCCGGATGCTGGGATGGGGCTTGAAGTTCCACCCGCTCCAGGCTTGACCTTTCTTGGGGGACCCCCACGGTGGGTCCCATCACAAAGCGCCCATCTGGGCCTCGGCAAATAGGCTCCAGGGGTAAGGGTCCCAGACTAGATGGAGGATCCGGATGGGGGCTAGGGGGACGAACAGGTTCCCCCCAAAGCAGACTCTGGCGCAGGCTGGGGACTGGGGAGCCCTGGAGTTTCAGCTTGGCCATGCTGTCGGGGCTGCCCGAGCCCGGAGCAGAGCTGGGGAAGGACAGGAGATCAGGATCTGTCCTGGAGAGGTTTGGTGCACAACAGAGCAGAGCTAGGGAGAGCAAGTGAGGAGAGGACCACCATGGTGGCAGGGTGGAGGGAAGGCACAGGCGACGCTGGGCCCCTGCCCAGGCCGGGCCTCTGCACTCCGCACTCAGTTCCCACCCACGCCAGCTTCTCGTCTGCCCCTCCCCAAGGTGCAGAGGAGGAAGCAGCCAGTTTCAGGCCAGTACAATAATGAGACTTACTGTGGGCCAGACTTCCTTGGTGGGGAGAAGATCAGAGGTGGATCTGTAAGGGCAGAAGAGCAGGTGACCCCGCAAAAACCAAGCTCTGCAGGGCCCACCCGATGCAAGGCACCCAGCCTCTTTCCCGCTGGGCTGGGAAAAGGGTAGGAAAGCCAGGAACACCTGGGCTCTGTGGAAGGAAAGGTCCTCCCTCACAGGTAGGAGGCCAGGGAGGAGAGAGAGGGGCAGGAAACAAGTGCAGGAGCCTACCCTGGCGGAGGCGCTTGCGCCGTCGACGTGCAGCCCTGCGCCTATTCATGAGGCAGGCGGCCAGGATGCTCACGAGAACAGCTACACCCAGGAAGCAGACACCGCCCACCACACCTGCCAGCACAGGTTGAGGCAGCAGGCCCGGCAGCTGCGTGCGTGAAGGGTAGACCTCCAGGCCTGGATACAGGACGCAGAAGAAGGGTCAGGGGCTGGGAACCCCGCAAGCGCAAACCCCACTTTTCTTTGGTCCCAACACGTTCTCACCGGAAGTGGAGATGTTGGCTGTGTTGCTGGCTTCACTGACATAGCTCCCCGCAACAGCAACCAGGCGGAACTCATAGAGAATGTCCTGGGAGTGTGGGTGGCAGGAGGGGGTCAAGGGTCGGCGGGGCCCTTCCAGCCCCGCTCCTAAAGACTTTGCAGTTGGGAGATTGAGGGAGGGCGGGGAGGTGAATACAGGCAAATCAAGAAGGGAACATGGGGATCAGGGCATGGAGGTCACTGAGGAGGAGCCCCCCACCGCAGGCCTGGCCTCCCACACACACCTTGATGAGGCCTGGCACCAACAGCTGCGTTTCTGTGCCGGCCACGGCTCGATCTAGCACCTCCCAGCCCTGGGAACCTTGCCGTCCTTCCAGAACGTAGCCATCCAGCCTCTTAGGGACCAGTTCTGGGGGCTCCCAATGCAAGAGTACCCCCCGGGGTGTTCTCACTGCCACCAGACCTCGAGGAGGGGACAGGGGAGGTAGAGTCTCTGTTGGTGGGAGACTGGGTACAGCTGGTGTGGTAGGCAGTGCTAAATGGGACAGACAGGCAAGTCAGAGATCCCAAGTCCCCACACCTTGCCCTTCCCTGGTCTCCTACAGCCCCCCAGTGCTGATATGTTCTGTGGAGACCCTCGCACACCCCCACTGCCTGTCACCTATTCCCCCTTGTACTCCCAAGTCCCAGACTGCCCTCATCCCTGCCTCTGCTGCTCTGTGGCAGGCATGAGGCCTCTCACCTTCCGGGGTAGCCAAGATGATCTCGCTGAAGGGACCACTCCCCAGCTTGTTCTGAGCTAGGACGCTGAACTGGTACTGTGTATGGGGCTGCAGCCCTGGCACGAGGAGGTGTGCAGCCCCTACAGGCACCGCAAGGGACACCCAGTCATGATGGGCTCGGTCGGGACGCTTGGCCCTAGGGCAGGTGGGAAGTGGCGAGACATCTCATGAGAAGGCCTGCAGTCCAGAGAGATGACCTCCCCTTTCCACCCAAAGCCCCAGGACCTGGGACCTGAACACCTAATGAGGCTCTGGAAATGGCAACAGAGCTGGGACACAGGTAGGCGTGAGGGCTAGGAAAAGGGGAGCAGGCTGGATGGATCAGGGCGAAGACAGGCGTGCATTACTCACAGTGGGGTGTACCAGACACTGAATCTCTGTAGATAGCCACCATCAAAGCCAGGTTCCCAGGAGATGTTGACACCCTTTGGCAAAGGCACCACGGACACATTGGTGACTGCATGGGGGCTGGTGCCTGGGTAGGCGATGGAGGGAGGGATGACAGTTAGGGTCCTGAAGGGGAGTGAAGCCTGGGGTTCATGGGAAGGGTCTGACCCCCACCCACCATCCCACGGGTCCCACGCCCACAGTCCTCCATCTGGGCCTCCAAAAATGATTCCCGTGTCCACGCCTTGTAGTCTTCCCTGGCCCTGGCATGCTGTCCAGCCACTGACCCAGCACGTAGACATTCGTGGAAGTGGCCACTCGGGCTACAGCATTGCTGGCACTGCACTCCCAGCGCCCATGGGCCTCCTTGGTCAGTGGCCGCAGGATGAGGCTGCTGTTGTCGTCCACCTGGGCCTGGCCCCGCTGCCCACGGCCCACCTGCAGAAGCACTGGTCAGCCCTGAGGACACACGCAGCCACCCCTCACCAAGGGGGCCGCTCATCTCTCCAGGAAGTTTGTCACCTCCCCACCCTGTTTCTGACAGAACCACTCCTGCCCAGGTCCTCTTTGCTATGAACAGGACAAGGGCACAGAGGCCAGGTGGCAGGGGACATGGATCCGGGCAGAGCCTTACCTTGGCCCAAGAGAGAGTAGGAGGAGGGTCGCCTTGAGCAGAGCAGGGGATGAGCAGCTCCCGTCCTACTTCTTGGAAATATTCTTCCTTGGGCCGTTCTATAAAGGCTGGGGGAACCTGCAGGCAGGCCAGCTCTGCATTGGGAGGTGCCTCCCTCCCAGCTTCTCTTTACCTGTCTCAGGCTGGGTCCTTACAACACTCCCAACTCCCTGCCACACCATATGTCTCAGTCTCTGCCCCCACCTCTCGCTCCATTTCTCTTTAGCTGTGTGTCTGCTCCCCAGCAGATGAGGCCAAGGGAAACAGTAGGATGGGCAAGGACCGGTGGGCTGAGCAGCACTCTCCTGAGATGTACAAACCTCTACAGATTGCCACCCCCCTGCCTTTTGTGTCCTTCCCCAATGCCCAGTGACAGCAGCAGCAGCAGGGTTGTGATGAGCGGGAGTCGGAGCAGATAGCTTTTTTTTTTTTTTTTTTGGTGGGACCGGGGTTCAAACTCACAATCTTGCACTATGCCATGGAGCTATCTCCCTAGCTAGCTCATTTTATGAATGTGTCACCTGACTGATGTCCCACCTCCCCAGCAGTATCTCTGCAAAACCCCCTGGAACAGCATCTGACAGCTGCTGCGGCCACCACAGCAAACACAGACCTGCAAGGCCCTCCCACATGTACTGACTACCGATCTTGGCAAACATCTCCCGCCACCTGACCCCCTGCTGCTGTGGGCCCCTGGCCCACCTGGGCCTCACCTTGAGCAGCACTCGAGTCACAGGGGAGGGCCCAGAAGTACCCAGGCTATTGTACGGGGTGCAGGAGTATTCTCCCAGGGCATCTTCGTTCCCCAGGGCAATAACCAGTGAGCCTTCTGTGCCCTGGGACCAGCCCGGGAGCTGGAAGGAAGAAGAGATGACAACCAGAGAAAAGAACTCAGCAGAGGCCAGGCAAGGATGGAGAGGCAGAACAAGCAGCTCACCGTGGGCAGGGACTCCACAGCTCCACCCCCAGGCCTCCACCTCTCCCTCCTACAGAGGGGCAGTGCCTGACCGCCCTCAGCACCAGGCTGTACCTGACCAGTGCACCCTGGAATTGAGCCGCACTGAACTGCCTGCCATCTCTCCTAGCTGTCCTCCCAAAGCTCTGCGACTAAGCTGCCTCTTCCACCCCAAACCAGCTCCTGCTTCCCAGTAAAGACTGTCAACTGTCCTCCAGGATAACATGGGACCCTCCTCCTTTCTTCCCATTCCCCCGTCTGAAGACTTCAATCTGCCACCCTTCCATCTCAGCACAAGGGCTCATCCAGCTTTGTGTCTTGTAGCTCAGATTTCTTAATCCTGGCACCTGGGCCACCTCTACCACCTGTGACTCTTACTCTAAGGTAATCCATCTGGCAAACTCAGCTGCTGATCACAGCTCTGATACTCCACTGCCTTTAGACTTAAAAAAAAAAAAAAATGTATGAGTACTACCACTGTAAAAGCCTCAAGGACGCTGCGATTAAAAGATGCAACACTAAGCCTCAAGGAATTCATGGGTCTTGCAGACAGAACAACAGATCTCAACCTCCTTGGCATGAGGCAACATGGACTTGGCAGGTGCTGTTTTTACTTTCGGCCCCAGCCTCTTTTTCAGCTTTCCCTGCACTACTCACGTTCCTCCAGGCACCGCAACCCTCATCAAATCGCCCAACTTATTATTCCACAAATGCAAGACACATGTGCTCCCTCTGGCCCCTGCTTTCTGCATGGAGTGACCACCCACCTTTCTAGGCCCAGTTCCAAAAATCTCAGCATCGGCTGCCCATCCACCCTCCATCAGGCCTACATGGAATGCTTACTCTATCCCTGGCCTTCGAGCAGAGTCTATTTCTGACCCTCTCCTGCGGGCCGTGGCTTCCTGAAAGATGGGGGCTTCTTTCCTGCTGCTTCGCACACAGCACCACACACAGCACCTGGTAAGATGCGTGTGCTCCTATGCAGAGCTGAATTATGCTGAGCTACGGCCACTCTGCCTGCCTTCTGGCCAGAGTAACACCAAGCTGATCCCTTCTACCTCCTGCCCCAAGCCTGTACCTTGTCCAGCTGCAGAGCCTGCCCATCCTTGGTCCAGGTAACAAAGAGGAGTGGGGGGTTGGCACGAGCAGGGCACCGGATCACCCCCTGCATGCCAATGGGCAGGGGGGTCTCAGGAGGCATTGCGGTCACCTGGGCTGGGTCTGGGGAAAGAAGTGGCAAGTTGCGTGACAGAGCCTGGCTCAGAAGAGGGGAACAGGCCAGGGGAAGGGCTGGGGCCAGACTTACAGAGCACAGTGAGGTAGGCAGAGGCTGAGGGAGGGTGTGCGAGGCCATTGCTGGGCACACAGGTGTAGCGGCCGGCATCATCTGGCTGGGCGGCCTGCAGCCGCAAGCTCCCATCCACCAGGATCCGCACCCGGGACTGCAGGCGGCTGCAATATGCCATATGTGACAAGGTGTCCTCCAGGGCTTACGCAGCCAACGTGGGATTCCAAGGCTGTCCGTCAGCTCCCACCTCCACTGCTCCCGGTATAGGTGACCCTACCTAATGTGGAAGACGTTGATTCCATCCTGGAACCAGCTGTAGGTGAGGTTAGTGGGGTACGCCTCAGCCCTACAGGCCAAAGAGACATCCTGGGACACATTGACTGTGCTGTTCTTGGGGGGCACCACAATGATGGGGGGCCCTGCAGGGAACACAAGGGGAGAGAGGTGGCCTCAGCCCAGTCTCCAAGAACCCTCAGTTCAACTCTTCTTGGCTTTGTCCTCTGGTACATAGGGTTCTTCTGTGTCCTGGGGACCTCCAGCAGGACCTTCCTACTAAGTATAACAAAAGGCCTCTTTGGGTGCTGTTTCCCTTTCCAAATTCTTCCTCTTCCTGAAAGCACCCCATTGACCCTGCCTAAAATTGTGCGTACATAGGAGGGGATCAGTTTTTGCTCTGCTAGTTTACCCTTGTGGTTCCCGTGTGGTTCCTTGTCTAGGCACCTCTGTATCCCCTACTCTAATCCAGGTGCCCCCTGCTTCACCCTAAGATGCTGAAGCAGCCCAAGCCCCCTTATCACTACACTAAACGCCACTCATGCACAGAGGCTACAGAACCCGCAGCAGTTCGGATCCCATCACACTGAGCTCATGCTTCTGGATCTGGCCCCATGCACCCTGTCACCCAACCACCCATCTTTCCACGTGCCAGCCCTCATGAACTCGTTCAGTGTGGGAGCTGGCTATCCCCACACCAAGCTCATTTCCAGCCCCTGCACTCTCTAACTCTCAACCCCTGCCCTGGAACGACCTTCGCTAGGGTCCGGCCAAGCCACACACCTCTTGCAAAACTGTCTGACTGTGCAGCTCCGCTGCCCTGTCTCCTTCTGGGCCCCACTGCACAGGAAATCAGCAAGGGGACAGAACAATAGGAGCCCCGCACAGGTCCCCTCTGCAGCCAGTCGAGTGCCTGACACTGCGCCTGCTCACCCCGTGCACCCTCACAAGGACCTGCACCGTTGGAATTGCTTCCCTTTTGTAGATGAAAATAGGAAGGCAGAGAGATGATGAGACTTGTCTCAGCTTGCGGGTAGGGGAGACCTCCAGGCCTTCCTGATCCCAGAGGCTATGCCAGCACCCTGCTCCCAGAATACCATGGAAAGCCTATATTAATGGGGTCACAGGTTGCCTTACTCCCCCATGCAGATAATAGGCACTGTGAAGGTGACTCAGGCTTCGTGCACCTCAGCTTTCCCTCCAGAAAACAAAGCTTCGGCCAGTAATGGCTGTGCAACCCTTGTGCCTGCCCGGGGCTGATTAAACTTTCCTGGGCCTATGAGGAAGATGTGATCTTAGGTCTTCTTGAGATGAGAAAGCCAGGACTCTAAGGGTCTACTCCAGCACCCAGGTCCCTCCCACTGCAACACACTGCAGGGCGCTGAGTATCTATTTGTCTGCTAACTGATCCTTTCCAAATTAGAGCAGCAGCAGGACTCCACCCCACCCCATGCACAGACCTCAGCCTCCTCCTTTCACCCTGCTATTCGCCTCCCCCTCTCTCACCCAGACCCCCAGCCCTCCCGTCAAAGAGCACCTAGCACCAGCAGCTGGGTGGCGTGGGTAGTGCTGCCCTCAGTGCTGGAGGCTTGGCAGGTGTAGACTCCAGAGTTGCTTCGCTCCACCCGCCGGATCCACAGTGTCCCGTTCTGTGCCTACAGAAAGAACGCACGGTCCTTCTGGGCTGGGCCAGCCTTACACCCGCACTCCCGAGACCGGTCAGCAGAGGGAGTCCGCGTACTGGGCTCGGGGGAAGACAGCAGAAAGCGCCAATCCGAGGCCCATCTAGCAGGCTGGTCCCTGGGGCTCCCCTCTGTATTCCAGCTCTGCTCCCACATTCCCGGCACACCCCAGCTGGCCCACTCTGCCAAGCTCTGGGACTCACTTGCACCTGACCCTGGCCCCGGCCAAGGTCCTGTCCCCAGAGCTTCCAGGTGACACGAGGCTGGGGGCTGCCGCGGGCCACACAGCGCAAGGTGACTGGCTCCAGTTCTCGCACTTCCAGTACTGGGGGAGGTGTCTCCTGGAACTGAGGGGGCGCTGTCGGGCAGACAGTCATCAGGGGCTCCACTGGGGCAGAGTCCAAGAGGCCAGCGAGGCAGACCATTCAGGGCTACACCTCTCCACCCACCAGGACAGCCCAGGGTCACCTCATCTACCCCACTAGGGCCCAGAGGGGAAGTGCACCAGCCTATCGGCTCACACTGTGCTGAGCACAGGAGCAAGGAGGGAGGTGGGCTAAGTGCCAGGCAGAGCACTGCACAGAGAGTGCGAGGCCTGGGTCTTAGACTCTGCCCGGCCAGTCATCAGACATCAGCAGCAGGACCTGCTTCTCTGCCTGTCTCACCTAGGAGATGGATTATGTGGGAGAATTAATGGATTCGATGTGAAAGAGGTAATAGCCAAAGCCCAATAGCCAGGGAGGCAGAAGTTTTTTGTTTTTTGTTTTGTACTAGGGATCAAACTCAGGATCTTGCAATTGCCAGGTAAACATTTATGCCACTGAGCTATCACCCCAGCCACAGGGAGGCAAAAGGGAAGAGAGGAAAAGGCCCTTTCTGACAGCCAGGGTGGCTGACTGGAAAACTAAAAGGGTGGGACAGAAGGAAAGGCAAGATGCTAATGAAAGGCGTGGTGGCGCATGCCTATAATGCCAGCACTTGGGAGGCTGAGGCAGGAGGATTGATGTGAGTTAAGAGACCAGCATGGGCTACAAAAGTGAGCCCAAGGCCAGCCTGAACTGCATAGTGAGACCCTGTCTCAAAAAGACAAAAAAAAGATGATGGCTAAGTCATCAATCGAGGGGTGTCAGCAGAGTGGGGCACTGCAGCTGCACCGGGCTCCTCTTCCCCTCTCCCACCAGCCAGGGTCCCCATCATTCTCCTGCCCACCCTCCCCACCACCTGCTCCCAGCCTCATACAATTGACTGTCAGGTGCACCCAGGAGCCGTTGGCAAAGTCCTCTTCTGGGCTGTGCCGGTCCAAGAAGAGCACACGGCACTCGTACCAGCCCTGGTCTTCTACCCGGAGCCCCTCGATTTGCAGAGACGCTCCTGTCTGCAGCCGGACTCGTCCTGGGGAGAAGTCTTGGATTAGGGGTGCAGAAGAGATCCCAAAGGAGCCCCAAATTCCTGGTCACAGTGGTCATTCTCAGAGGTGGAGAACAGTCTCAAGTCTGTGTTACCCTAAGGGAGTGGGGCCTACAGAGGCACTGCATGGACAGACGGGGTTCGGCCTTTGAGGGCAAGTCCTGTTCAGCCCTTCTAACTGTTCCTGCCTACAACAGCTGGGCCCAGTCCACACAGAGACCCAGGGGGTGGCAGGAGGTCACAATGCTCCACCCGGCCACACTTGGCTTCCCGGACCGTTGGGAGGAAAAGAGTGAAACACCAGCATCTGGTCTCTGGATGCTTACAAGAGCTGCCCGTGTCTGACTTCTTTTTGTAGGAGCAAGGTACGGCTCCTGGGGTACTCCTCCTGTCAGAACACTCTGTCTCTGGAAAGCCCAGCAGTGTTTGGGGCCCTAGCAGGAGTCCAGACCTCCCCTCCCAAGGCCTCTAATCCCAAAGCACTATTATCAGCTGCCTAAGCGCCTTAGGGTGGCCAGTGTCCAGCCGAGGGTGGCCAGCGTCCAGCCGGGCCAGGCAGTGGAGTCAGCAGCTCCTCACCTACCCCCGCCATGCCCCAGGCCACTCCCAGCTGGCTGACCGTGCACAGCTAGACAAAGCCACACAGCAGAGCACAAGCAGACACTCCACTCCCCGCGACTCGGCGTCGCCAGCACAGTAGCAGGCTCAGACTGAGCTGCCCGGGCCACTCAGAGCCTCGGCACCCTCCACTGATGGATCCCTGCCCCCCCCCACCCCAGGGCTCCACAGGACCCAGGCAGCGCAGCCTGGTGAGCAAGGCGTACACTTGGCAGCCAGAGAGCTAGGCATGAATCCAGCTTTGTTGCCTACTCTTTTGGGCAAGTTACTTGACTGCTCTGTCAGATTCAGTTTCCTCTGCTGGAAAAATTAGAAAAGATAAGTATGTGTGTGTGTGTGGGGGGGGAGCAATGCATGGAAAGCATGCAGTGCAGTGCCTGGCATCGGCTGGTGTTCAAAGGCTGGTGAGCAAATGAATGAGCTCCAGATGCGAAGTCAGAGGCCCACATGGACCCTGGACCCATCCCTCACCTGATAACTCCTCACCCCAGCCCCGTTTTCCACCCTAGGCGAATTGCATGGCTGTGTACAAAGTTCCCCTACAAGAAATCCCATGCAAGCCAGATTCCTGTGTCACCCCCACCGGCACTTCCTTGCCGATTAGATCTTCCATTGCCTTCCTCATCATCTCAACTTGGGGGTCTGCTGCAATGGCTGGTACACTGCATCAACTCTGTAAGTTTAGAAGTTTAACTAAGTGACTCAGGGTAGGGAGCCGGGGTACTGCTCTCACTTTGTAAACAGCCTCGTCTTGGGCAAGAGGAGGGCCCTGAGATGGTGTGAGCGCTACACCCACCTAGGGGGTGGCAGCCTGCTCACACTGAAGGGGAGAAAAAGAGGCTTGCTCCCCCCCTTTCGCTCTTGCTGCTTTGCTGTCTTCAGCCTTGAACTGTTGCCCTTCTGCCACACCACCCTGCCTTGGAACCAGCTGATTACTGAAACCTCCACAAACTGTGAGCTACATATACCTTTCCTTCTTTAATATTGAATATTGGGTATTTTGTCTCAGCAACAAGAGAAAAGTAACCGAGACTCCTGTCCTATCTCTTACCCTGCTCCTCATTCTATTCCTCTCTTCTGCTATCTACCTCCACCTTGATCTGAGGTGGACAGATGTTACGTTCTAAATTTCGTGGAGGGTGCACCTGCAGCTCCTAGACAAGTCACTTAGTGTCGTGCAAACCCCAGCCTCCCCCAGGAGGAGAAATGCTAAACCTGTTCATGCACCCACCCTCTGTTTCCATTCTACCTCCAGGGATCTGGCTAAAGTACAAGTTCAGCGTGCGGTGCCCCTAAAGCCACAGGGGAGAGGATGAGGAGCATTAAGCTGAGGCTGACCGCCTTTGCAAGAGTCCTTTTTAAGAACAAGTTCCTGGGGTGTGGATTTCTCCAGATGGGTGGGCCTGCTGAAAGCTCTAGGTGTTTAAATCCCCACCCAGGAGATAAAACAACGCCTAGCAGGTAAATATTTAACATAATCATACCCTTCAACCCGCCAACAGGATTCCTCAGCAATGCTAACCTGCCTGGCCACTGGGTGCTGCAAACCCAGATCTTAGAGTGCTACTATAAAGGAAGACGAGGGAAAGTGAGTATGCGTTGAAGAGGGACCATGTAATACTTGGCATGGTCACTGTATTTAACCCTGCCAAGAATGTCATTATAGATGAAGGAAGCGATGTGAAGTTTCCACCCAAAATTTCATGGCTAGTAAGTGACACAGCCAGACCGCCTCTAGATGCAAGGCACTTTTTCATGGAGCACTGGTGTTAGGCGTGCCTGACATTCATGTCACTGAGCATCATCCATAAATTATTCCTTGGGAAATGTTAGAAGCCAATGGCCAAAAGTCCCAAGTGTTTCCCTGCAGGGTGTCAATGCAGCACACTGCGTGCCCTAGCTTTCCTGAGAGGCCCACCAGATAGCCAGAGTCTCAGTGTCACAGAGGACCAGGGAGATAGCCGAGTGCAACAGTACTGAAGCTACCTCCTGGATGTCTGCAGGGCCAACTGAAGGGACTTGAGATCTTCCTCTGTGTGGGGTTGTACAGGAGACAGGCCCCCTGAAGGCAGGAAACTTCACACTCGTGAACCTGGCAGGTGTATGGCCGCACAGTCAGAAATTCAAACCATAACACCTGCTGTGCCCAGATACTGCATTGCAAAACAAGAGAAGCAAAGGGGCTTCTGAGAAGATATAACTAACAGAAGCTTTGAGAGCCAGTAAAGGGAGATGACTAGAGTGAGCAGAGGAGTTCTACATGGCAAATGGAATTTTTTTTTTTTTTTTTTTTTTGGATACAAGGTCTCACTACGCAGTTCAGACTCATAGTGCTCCTCCTGGCTCAACTTCCCCAGCACTGGGATTACAGGCATGCATCATGAATGCCCAAGTTTTAGGTGGGCATGGCATGCCCAGGGCTCTAGGGCTGGCACAACATGTAGTGTGTGTATCGAACTCAGGTCCTTGAGCTTGCCAGGCAGGTGCTTAGACTGCCAAGCTATCACCCCAGCCCTGGAATCATATTTTTATCAAACGACTCAGCAGTAAGAAAACACATGTCCCTTCAGCTGTGGGGCACCTTGAAACTCTCGGGAAATATAGCACAAAACGTCAAAGGCCAGCCCCATAGATGCTGGCCTAAGATCCACCTAGGCAAAGCTGGTGTAGACAAAGCTCAGCCTGCCTTTCTCCTGTGCCTAATCTACAGGTACCAAGCAGGGTACTTTACATCCAGTAGCTAATTTAATCATACTATTACTACTCACTTTTTCTGACTTTTGCACTAGTTTATGAACCCAGTCTCTACTATTAGATGGCTCCTAGAGCTCTCCAAGACTGGAAATGTTCCTTTCCATGTGGTCTCTACAGTTCTAGTTTCTCTCCAGTCTCTCATTCTAGGCCACCAGCCTTCCACACGGTCCCAGGCCCATCTCCCCTGCACTTACCCAGAGGGTTTATGACACAACAGCATTTTCCTTAGCAACCTCCACCTCCCGTTGCTTAGCAACTGCAGTTCTAAGTCCCCTACACAAAGGCTGAGAGGCTCCTTCCACTGTGTGTCAGTAAAAGGGTTAATGGGCTCAGAGGCCTCCTTCAGGGATCCTTCCTTCCTGGGCCAGCTCTAGCTGACCAGAAGCTCCAGAATGGAGAGGGACAGGAGTGGGAACAAAGGGTAGCAGAAGAAGAAAAGCCCCAAAGGCTGCTGCTTGGGCCCTGGCAGCACGAGGACCAGCACAGAGACTACGAGGCGCACAGGTAGCCGTCCAGGGATTGATCTACCTGAGGTCCCCAAGACAGGGCAGAAGCTGGACAGAAAAAAGAGTTCTGCACCTTCCAGGTAGACCCCAGGAAGGGCCCTCTCCCACATCCCCAGGCTTGGCCCCTCATTGAGGCACTCTCTGAATCTGCCCACCTCAGCCTGCAGCCCACAGCTACAGGCAGCTCCTCCCAGGTCCAGGCATTCCGGAGGGAAGGAGGGAGGGAGGGAGGGAGGGAGGGAGGGAGAGAGGGCTGGTGGGCACTGCCATTTGTTTCCTCCCCTTGTGCTAACTGAGGCCTGCTCCCCCTCCTGAGCCCCCCAGGGCTTGTGTAGACACATAACCTCCCACCGGGCTGTCTGCCAATAACTGCCCCCAGTTTGAAAATAAACCCTCCCCCTCTGCTGGCACCTGCCTGTGCTTCCTCAGCCCAGCCAATCCAGAGCTTCCCTCGGGATTCAAACTACAAGAAGGTGAGGCTCCTCCATCACCCTCTTCCCAGGTGGCCCCTCCCAAGTTTCCCCTCACAGCGGGAGGCAACAGGTTCTCTGGTCCAGATTCATCCTCAGGACTTCCACAGGCTTCTGACCCCTGGCACTAAACCGCTCAGATTAAGGCTCCCTTCAAGATTAAGGACAAGCAGGGCCATTCTGGGGAGCCAGCTGGGGCTACAAGTCTCCAGGGACCCTAGAAACTCTTCCACACAGGAGCTGCCTGAAGCATCAACCCAACCACGCCCCTTTACACTGGGACCTTCGGGGAGCCAGGGCCCACTCCCCTCCCCAGCCTGTCACCTCTGTGCCCATGCTTTTTTTCCAAATCAAGATGAGCTCCACCTAGAGAAGCGCAGCTTACAGCCCGACCAGCCTCAGGACCCTTCAGCCCATTCATTCCCTAGGTGCTTGGGATATAGCATTTTGGGCAGCAGGCAAAGGAAAAGCAGGGCAGCTAGTAGACAGTAGACCCAGGGACCAGGGGAGGGCCAGGTACAGAGACTATGGAAAATCAGAATGCAGTCTGTAAGGTTTTGTGATAAGCTCTAGAAAGAGTCAATAGATTTAGGATAGATATGGCATTAGGTCAAAAGGCCAGGTGTGGGGTGCATGCCCATGCCTGTAATGCCAGTACTCTTTGTGGCTGAGGCAGGAGGTCTGCAAGCTGGAGCCTAGCCCAGACAATTCAATGACTTAGCAAGACCCTGTCTCAAAATAAAAGTTTTACAAAGGGTTAGGGATGCAGCTCGGTATGAAGGCCATGGGTTCAATCACCAGTGTCAAAGGAAAAAAAAAAGAAAAGTATAAGATCTTTGGATCAGACCACATAAGAGTTCTAACCAGCACAGCTGAAGGGTTTGTATATGGGAATGAATGAGCTGCCCAATGAAATAACACTGCTCGGGAACAAGGCCATGCTTGGTAAGCACAGTTAGGGCAGTGGAGCTGGAGATGAGCTCGGGGAGGGTAGAGCAGTGAATGAGAGGTTTACCCAGCCCCCCTCCCCCCAGGACAGCTCTTACCCACGTAATCAGGGTCAACTCGGGGAGAGTACAGGCCAAACTGGATGAAGATGGGAAGCAGGAATCCAAAGCGCAGCCACTCGATGACATGCAGAGGGGGGTGGCCAGCCGGGGGTAGCAGGTCACAGCTCAGCACTGCACTCTCCCCGGCACGGCCCACCACAGAGACCACCTCAGGCTTCCTTCGACCTGCATGGTGGGTGGCATGAGGGCACAGCAGGGGCCAGAGTGAGAGCTGGAGGGGAGGCTCCATCAGCACCTCAGTTCTTCAGAACCAGCCCATGCCCCCCCACCCCAACTCGGTCACAGAGCATCCCTTAGGAAATGCCCCACACCCCAAGTGGTAGTTTGTGAACCCAGCTCACCGTCAGCCCCCTGGCCGATGATCAGGCTGAGGATGGCCAGGCTGCGGGACCAAACCATAGCCCAGCTGGCCTGCTCGCCCAGCCCCTCCCTGCCACAGGAGCCTAGATGGAGGGGCCGAGGGACGTGTGCACCCAGCAAGCACAATCCTTCCGATCAGCCTGGGTTCAGCTGTCACTCCTCTGCACGGGTAGGACTTAGCTCATGAAACACCCGAGGAAGCTGTTCTTTGGAGAATCACCAGATCTAAATGTAAAATGCAAAGCAATGTGCGGAGTTGGTCAATAGTGGAGCCCAGAAGAAAACCCAGTCAGAGAAAGGCACTAGGAAGAAAAGGAGGAAGCACAGCAGTAAGTGAGGGTGTCTACAGAGGTCAAACCTAGCAGGCCCTATGCATGCTAGGCAGGCACTGTACCCATGAGGTACGCCTTCAGTCAGCCCCATGACCGGAGATCATGAAGCCCTGAGATAGAGGTGGAATGAAAGTATTTGAAGAATGGAGGATGTGCTGGTAGGGGGACCATGGAAGAAAGGAAATGGTGTGGCCAGTGGCAGAAAGATCCTAGGAAAAGCAGAGGAATTCTGGGAATGCCTCAGCTATAATGTCCTTGGCAAAGTGAGCCAGCAAGGAACTGGAGGTTTCTTCTACACTGGGAAAAAAAATTTCAGAGAAATATGGATGATCAAGACTCTCCTGGCCCAGCCTCTTTCCTTATTCAAAGTAGCAGACAGCAAGCCAGAATCAGAGTTATGGCCCGCCCTCACCCCCACCGTGTGACAAGGACTCTTCTGAGGGTCTCTGCTGGGACAGATCATGGATTAGAATCTAGACTCCCCTTTCCCCAGGAAGTGGCCCATGGGGCATCCCTGTGAGATCCCTCGCCCTGTTTTCTGCCTCTAAGAAGAGGCTTGGAGGCAGGGGACCCTGCGCTGGCTTCTTTCTCCGCCCAGCCTCCCCACGCTGTTCTCACAGTACCCGAGCCAGGCCTTGGGAGGAGTGGCTGTCTCCTCACCCACGCTATGGGTGGCCCAGGCAGCACACTCCAGGTCTGGGCAGGTCCTGAGGCTGGCAGCTGGCGTCCTTTTCCTTCACGGAGCTGCCAGGCAGCCCTCCGTCTGCCAGGCACCACAATCTAAGTGCCTCACCCCAATTCCTCCCATTTGCTCTTCTCTAATATCCTCAGGGTGCCAGGGTTTGCCAGACCCTCCCTTCCCCTACCCTTGGGGAATGAGAGCCAGAAGCCAATAAGGCCTGTGAGTCAGTCCCGAGGGCACACAAAATGAGCCCTGATCGCTGTCCAGCCTTGGCCCCATAGGTCTTAGGGCACAGTGAGCCAGATGGCCCTGCCCAGGCCTGGCAGACCCAAGTGGACTCTGCTCTGGGGCCTCCACTCCACCCCTGGCCTCACAGTCCAGCGCTGGCTGTAAAACATCCTCTACTTAATGCCCCTGAATGCCTAACTCCTGGCAGTTCACCAGCAGCCATTGCCCCTGCCCAGCCAGCTTGCTCGGACTTCCCTTAAAGCCTCCTTTCTGAGTGCATAGTATAGGAATCCTCAGGTCTCTCCGGCTCAGTTTTGCGAGGAACCTTGTAACGCAGGCACCCCCAGATTTGCCCCGCTTTTCCCAGGACCTTTCCTACTCCGCGGGCGCCACAATATCCTCCCCTTCCAGTCTCCCCACCAGCCGGCCTTCATTCTCACAAGGAATCCCGTCTGGGCATTCCTACCTTTCAGTCTCCCTGCTTCTTCCCCGCCCCCCAGTTCTAGTTCCTCTCACCTAATCTTCCAGGTCCTCTGCCCTGATGGTCCTTCTACACCATCCCTTTCTCCCCATATTCGGGCTCCCCGAAATTGCCATCCCCAGAATTCTCCTGGCTGAGCCAGCAATGCACTTGATAATCTATCCCTAACAATTCCCTTTTCTGCCCTCCTGGAGCTCCTCCTCTCCTTTGGAACCCACCAAGAAATCCCCCACATTACCTCCAGAACTCCTCCAGTTGGGGGACCCCTCACCCACCCGCCAGTAATTCCACTGCACTGTCCAGAACTCCCCTAGTTCTGCTACCCAAATAATCCCACTTCTCTCCAGGGCTCTCCCTCGCTGCCCTAGTCCCCACAACTCCCACAGCTCCCCACGCACCCTGCTGCACCCCACTTCTACCCCAGGAGGCCCTCGCGCTCACCTGCTCGCGCCGCTCGCTCCGCGCTCTCAGGCACACAATAGGGGGCGGACCCGCCTCCCGCCGCGGATGCCCCGAGCGCCTCCCGTCGCCCTGGAGACCGTCGGTCCCCTCCCGCCGCTGCCAATTGCAGCCCTCGGAGGCCCCGAGAGGCGGGCGGGACCCCCGTGCCGCCTGGGAGTTGTAGTTTCGGGAGAGGAGGACTCGGTGGCACGTGGGCTTAGGTCGCCCCCTCGCGGAGCTCTGTACAACCAAGCGTGGGAAGCGCCACGCGAGCTACCTGATCCGGGCGGCGCCCCGGGGCTTTGAGAAGCCCGTAAGCACCCCTTCCTCAGTCACCCGCCTCCGGCTCTCTGAGCTCACTGCAGGACGAGCCTCAGAGACGTCTTTACAGGCTGAAATCCGGGCGGGGCCCGGGAGCACCAAGCGGGCAGCTCGCTCTCTGCCCTCCTCCTGGGGCATCCACCCGCTCATCCGATCTCCTCCGGCAGCCCCATCCCACCTCCGCCCCTTTCCTCACTTGCCGGACTGGAAATACCTGTCTGCCCTGGCGAACACCCAGATCAGGCCTGGCGCCTCCGCGTGTGCGCCTGGAGGGGGCTGCTCTGAGCTGGAGGGGCCAGGCCAGCCTCCCTGGCAGCGCCCAGCACCCAGAGAAACAGGTCCAGAGGGAGAGAAGACGGCGTCCTGACAAGGGAGACTGAAGGGGAAGTGGAATAAAGGAGCGTTTGCCGAACCCCTAGAGGATGAGGGACCCCGAGCTCTGCCTTGGAACTCCTTGGACTCTACACGGAACCCCTGGGAAGTAAATTTAGTTCCATGAGGCTCAACCACACGAGATAACTCTCCCAGGACGCCCCAGCTCTGGGACCCCTGGCAGGGCTGCGTTCATCCCCAGCTGGACCTCACTAAAACCCCTACCTGGGTACTTCACCTACCGGGAAAACTTACCTTTCCCGTCTGCCCTGCGGAGATGTCTACTTATTCGCCTTGGTACTGCTGTCAGATGCTCGGTTATTCGCCTCCCCACCCCTTTAAGCAGTTGTTGCCTGTCTTATCCGGGTCCTCTCCCCACCTGTTGGGAAGCTGTCCCCACTCCCACCTGTACCTGAAACACTAGGGGCTCACAAGGGGTGTGCCGGACCTCCACACGTGGAATCATCCTCCAAGGTCAGGGTGGCTGTGAGCAGGCTCTGTACCACAATCCCTGTCACAGTGTCCTGCAGGGAGGTGATCATCCCAACCTGAGCACAGCCTGGGCTTAGAGGCCCAGGGTTCCTGCGATGGGCACTTCACCTTTAGTAAGTAAGCTCTGCCTGCTGGCATGGTGCTTCTTTCAGCTAGAAAAATCTGGAAGAGGACCGACAAGAGGTTCAGCGGTCTAAAGCGCCTGCCTAGGAAACCTGAGGCAGCCCCAGAGACCGAGGCTCAATGCCCAGCACCACATGCTGCGCCAGCCCCACCCCCAGGGCAGGCTGAGCCAGCCGTAAAACAAACAAATAAACAAAAATCTGGAAGAGCAGCAGGAGTAGAGAAAGCAGAACAGAACAGGGGTGTAGTCTCCCTTCCACCCCAGCGGCAGTCCCCCAAGTAGCATCTCCGCACCCTGGACTTACACTGCCCTAACAGTTGGTTTGACTACCGTGAGGACCTGTGAGGAGGCACCACACCAGGGCAAGGTAGAAAAGTTAGTCAGAGGGAAGGCTTTTGGACTGCTTCACTCCTCCCCAGCCAAGGGGCACCCCTCCTCTGGTTTCATTTCTACTCTTCGAAGTGGTCTCTGAAAGCCAGTCACATTTGGAAATTAAAATAATTTTTTGTAAAATGAGATGCTAAATAGTCTCTAATTTTCAAAAAAAATGAACACTGTAAAAAATGTATACCTGTGCTTATTTTTCCCACCAGGCTTATCCTAGATAGCATCTTGTAATTGTACCCTTGCACCCACCAGGGAGTTCCTTGAGGGCAGGCAGCGTGTGTTGTCTCGCCAGTACGGGCCCAGTTCTGACACTTACTAAGTGCTCAAATACTACTCCCTTCCCTGAGTTTCTTGTCCCTGCTTCACGCACTGAGGAACATTTGCTTGTGGCTTCTAGCACAGCAAGAGGCCTAAACCTTTCTCTTTGGAGTCTCCATTTCCCCTTTCCAGGTGTCCTGGATGGCTTACAGGATGCTCATTCCCTCTGTGTTCAGAGCCTGAACGTGAGAGACTCTGCCAACTCCAGGGAGTTCCTGGGGCCCGCTATGCAAGGCCCATTCTCATTCTTTTACTTACTTTCTGGGGACCAGATTCTGGAGCACATGACAAGTGGGCAGGTGGTCAGTCTGCATGCGAGCGGGGCTCCAGGTGACTGCCTTTCCAGATATGTAGTCTGCAGCCCTGTAGTGATTGATGCCTGCTAGGGAAGCTATAAAACCAGTCAGAGGTTCTGGGGGCTACAGATCTTTTTATTGACAAGACCGTTCTGGGACTCAGGCAGGCCCACAGAGCCAGCCTCAGCCTAGGGAACTGCCTTCCTGAGGGACCAGGCTCAGGCCCTTATAGAGCAAGGTGGATCCATTTGCCAATCTTAGACATGCTCTGGGTGCTCATTCCAGCTTCACCTCTTACCCAAGCCCAAGGGGCT
>PVKN010002821.1:0-40391 GCA_004027915.1 Capromys pilorides
TCAATATTTGAAAAAAATGCTTAACATCAATGGTCCTTTGAGAGATGCAAATAAAACAACCCTGAGATTTTTCATACCAGAAAGAATGTCTACCATCGAGAAATCAACCAATAAATGCAGGGGACAGTTGCTGCCTTCTCCATTGCTGGTGGGAGGGCAGACTGGTGCAAACACTGTGGAAATCAGTGTGGAGATCCCTCAAAACACTAAAAGCAGAGGTTCCACCCCACCCAGCTAGTCCCCTTACTGGTATCTTCCTGAAAGAATTCAAAGCATCATACTGCAGCCATACATGCACACCCATGTTTACAGCAGCAAAGTTTGCAACAGCCACATCTTGGAAACAGCCCAAATGTTCAACTGATGAATGGAGACAGATTTCTTTTATCCAGTGGAGTACTACCACGCCAAGAAGATAAGCTTGAGACTCTGCTGGTCATGGATGCACAATGAGTCCATGCTCTTAAGTGAAGTAAATCAGACACCCATGCAAACACTGCATTGTTACTCTGGTGTGAGAAACTGAAAGCTTAAGTGAAGACCAAAATGCGTAACAGATACTGGGAAATGGGAAGAAAATGCTCAACTGAGAACGGGGAGGGGTGAGGGGAGGAAAGGACAAGAACAGTAAGAGAATAGAAGGAAAAGTGGAAACAAAGTGTAAATAAGGCAGGGAAGAGTGGCTGAAGGGAAAAGAAGGGAATAAAAAAAGCTCTACCACGTACAGGTACAAATTTCTTACAATGAATGCTCGTTATGTATATCTGAAACATACCAACAAACTTAAAGTTTGTTTAATTATTGATTGGCTGATTGCGGGACCAGGGATTGAACTCAAGCCCTTGCGCTTGCCAGGCAAGCGCTTAGTCTACTCAGCTATTTCCCCAGCTCCATTAAAATTAAGGTTTAAATAATGCGAAAGAAATGTTTAAAAAGTGAACTTGCTTTAGCTTGGATAAACGGTGTCAATGACACACAGGCCATTAAGTGATGCCTGGGAACTCACTCACAGTCCCCACCTAGGGAGAGTAGATACTTTATACTCAAAACAGTGACAATTCAACCAGACAGCCATGTACACCTGTGATCTCAGCAACTGGGAGGCTGACGCAGAAAAACCTAGAAACAAAGCCCACTCTGAGCTTCATGCAGCACTGCACAGTGGAGCATGCTGAGTGGCTCAGCGTGGCCTGCGAGCCTTCACACAGACAGCCCCGAACATCTCTCGGATGAGGAGACTGACCTTGCGAGGCTGCACTGAAACCCATGGCTGCTCCTTCATCTGGTCGATTTGCTCCCAGACCTTCGAGAGCTCCGACCAAACACCTTTGAGGTCCTGTAACTCCTCCAAGGCCACCTACAAGGGAGCACACAGAGCAGTTACACCTTAGTGGGCCTTGGGCCAGGCTGGTCAGCAGCAGGTGGCATTGTGGACACCTGGTACTCCCGCAGCCCTACCTGCACGCGCTCCTCACTGCCGCTGAGCAGCCCTGTGTCCGTGAGCTCCAGTGCCTCCTTGGCCTTGGCACACTTCTCCCTGTCATCCTTCAGCCGGCCAAACTTGCCCTCGTAGATGGTCAGAGCCTGCAGCGCTTCCTCGGGCCGCAGGTTGCCCTGCAAACAGGCACAACGCAGAATTGAGGGGACCAGGGGTCCCGAGCAGTTCGCACAGGCATGTGCTCCCCACCATGACGAGCTTCACACGGCACTGCACACAGTACAGCATGCTCAGTTTGGCCCTTGGCTCACCACTGCCTGGAGAGGGGAAGGGTGCGGGGGACCTGGCACATGGTTTAGCTCAGGTGGGGCACAGCCTGCCCTCACGCCCAGCCACTCCCCTGAGCCACAGTCGTGGGCTCCACTGCATCATGACCCTGCACTTGCATTCTCACTACAGTAACTTCTAAGAATGATTCTGTAGATTCTGTTTCCTACCAAAGCAAAACTCGGACTGGGGAGATAGCTCAGTAGAATAAGCGCTTGCCTGGCAAACCCAAGGACCTGAGTTCAATCCCCAATTCCATTAAAAAAAAAAAAGAAGCAAAACTCTTATCTGAAGCTTTTTAACTGTCACGTGCCCTGGACTGAGGACTCTTGCTTACTGGCATATTTGTAACCCAGCAATGTTGGACTTAGGGAGATCAGATACTTTATACTCAAAACAGTGACAATTCAACCAGACGCAGCCATGTACGTCTGTGATCTCAGCAACTGGGAGGCTGACACAGGACAGCTGCTGCGAGTTCAAGGCCAGCAAGAACTATATATAGCGAGATCCTGTCTCAGAAAAACCTAGAAACAAAGCCCCAGCAGCAACCCAACCAAAATGAAACCCAATGAATGTATGGACACACATAGGCACCTCCTCTGCTCCAGCCAGCGCCTGCCTTCTCCATCTGTCACTGACACTTGTTTTTCTGCTGCCACGTTACCCATCTCTCTGAGGTGCCTAATCCATGCATAGGAGCTCTGATCCTTTACAGAGCAGTATCTTCACTGCCCACGATAGCAAGAAGATAATCACACTTGACTCCTGCTTGACGGACAGGAGAAGCATGTGTGACATACTCTAGCGTCAGAATTTAGTGACCGTATCAGCATCACAACAGAACTCGACATGGCGTTCCGGGCGTGGTGGCGCACGCCTGTAATCCCAGCACTTGGGAGGCTGAGGCAGGAGGATCAGTGCAAGTTCAAGACCAACCTGGGCTACAAAAGTGAGCTCTAGGCCAGCCTGAACTGCATAGCGAGACCCTGTCTCAAAAAGATAAGAAAAAAAACAATAATAAAAGAACTTGACATGGCACGTGTCTGCTGAAATTAAAATGCCTAAGAAAGAGCACAGCTGGAAAACAAAACAACTCCAATCCTTAGACTCATCTCTGATTCACGTGATTGCTCTTCTGGTTTTCATATTCACTAGCGCCATACTGCACTTTTTGCTTTTCTGAGGTCAGATCTCACTGAACGGGCTGACCTGGAACTTGCTGCTCTCCTGCTTCAGTGTCCTGAGTACTGGAATCACAAATTAAGTACTGCTTTAAAAAAAACGTTTAATGGTGCTGGCGATCTAACCCATGGCCTTCGGCACACTAGGCAAGACTTCTGTAAACGAGCCACATCCCTGGCACTGCCACCTGCAGCCCCTGCAGCCTTTTTATTGAGGAGCCCACTATGTAGCCCTGGCTGGTCTCAAGCCAGTTAGCCAGTGATACAGATGTGCACATGACAGATGCAGACAGCACCTGGCTGCACACTGCTTTTTTGGGGGGATCAAACTCAGGACCTTGCCCTTGCTAGGCAGGCACTTATGCCGCTGAGCTATCTTCCCGGCCCCAAGCATGGCTTTTTTAATGACCAAGGTCTGGGAAGCTAAGGCACGGCAAGGCACTGCTGCTGGGCGCACCGTGACAGGTTTGGTCTTCTCCCAGTCCGTGAGCAGGTCGATGGTGCGGCTCTCCACGGCACGGTCCTCCTGCACAATTTTCATCTGCAGATTCGCCACCTGCTGCTGGATGGCAGAGTCCTTCCGCCGCATGATGTCGTTGAATGCCCCCCACTCTCCCTCAATGTTGTCAATGTACAGCCAGGAGGGCGGAAACTGGAACCTCTGCTTTTCCAGCAGGCGCTGACCATTGCGGTAGAGCTTTGAGAGTTAAAAGATAAATTTAAGTTTTCTTTTAAAACAAGTAAAACTACCGTTTTCTGAGAGAGAAGGTGCTTTATGGCTACAGAGCACAAAATATGGACATGTTAGCTCCTCTACAGCTGTCCACCCTGAGGTGCCAAGGCGGAGGCCACTGTGCCGGCAGGCACTGCACTTACTGAGCACCAGTGGTGGGAAGTGAGGGAGGGAGGAGGGTGTGCAGCTGCACCTCCCCTTCATTCTGAACTATAACAAGGAGCATCAGGCTCATGAGTAGAGTGGCACAGTGCAAGTTAGAGACCATTCACCACCCGAGATGGCGGCTCTTGAATGGTCCTGGAACCCCCTGCTGAGCTTTGCCCCTGCAGCCGCTGGGTGCTAGTCTTGCATTGCACCTTCCTGGCACAGCAGGGCATTCTGGCACGTTAAGACTGGGCTCCTGAGGGTAGAGTCAGAACAGCTCAGAGCCTCGACACAGCAGTGCCAACTTGCAGCGCACCAGAGGTCCAGCTTGGGTGCACAGGCACACCTCCACAAAGCTCACCTCAACTTGCTTCTCAAACTGTTTGATCTTCCGCTTCAAGGACTGCACGTAGGTGATGAAGGTCACGGCGTCGGAGGTGCTGGCTGTGTCCACAGAGTGCTGCTCCAGCTCTTGTCGCGACTGGGGGAAAGGATGAGTTCTACCACAGGCCCAGGCCCGCCGCAGCCTGGTGCTCTGGCAGGACCCTACCCCCTCACCTTTGAGATCTGGGAGTGGAATTCTGTCATGTTTGACCCCAGCATCTGCCCAAACTTGCTGAGAACCTCCTTGTGCCAAGAGTCGTACTTTAAGTTCACCTTAGACTGAACCTGCAGAGGAGACACAGGGCAGCAGGTTGCCAGGCCTCCTGCCGGCTGCCTTGCACTTCCACTGAATCAGAGTCCACAGGAACGCTGCTTTCAAGCACGCTCACACTGACAGCAAAGCCCCGCCCACCTTGCCATAATCAATAACGACTGGGCCAAACTCCTTCTTGGTCTCTGCGTTGTCAAAAGTTCCCCTGGCCTTCCGGATCTGGACCAACAGAGCCTGCCACTTGTTGAGATCCTCCCCAAGCCTGTTGTAGATGTTTTCAGCTTGCATGTCCCATAGACACTGGTACTGTAGCCAAACCTGCAAATGCAGAAAACACAGGCGCTGCAGCTGGATGCCTTACTCTGGAGACGTCACAGACACCAGCCCTGCCAGCCACAGAGAAGGGCAGGTTTACATCACCACTTAAAAAATGCTCATGTTAAATTCTGAGAATTTTCCTATCAAAAAATAAAATTCACTGTTCTTGAAAATCAGTTAACACTCCAAAAGCTTTGTCCTCCTGTTCACGCTTGCCAGCGGGATTCAGCATTAGCTCCCTCAGGTCTAAGCTGCTCAGCGGTGGGGGCAGCCATGCGGCTGGGCACGTAGGATACCTGGAGCTCCTACCTTCACGTACTGTTCCACCTCAGTCACAATGCCCATGACTGCCGAGTATGACTCCTCCAAGGCCATGGGCCCGTCAGGCATCCGGGTGAGAGCATTCCGGTAGAACTTCTCCTCTTCAGTCAACTCGTAATGCACACCAACCTGACACCCAAAGCAGGAAGTGAATGGGGGGTGGACCAGAGTGCGAATCGCAGCCACCCAAACAGCAACTGAGGGATAACATTGACCTGAAACCTCACCAGAAACATTAATATCAACAGGAAACCTGCTAACACTTCACTTAAAACCAGCAAAGGAATGAGATTAAGCACAACCTGGAAAAAGGCAGTGCCACCAACAGCAGATGAGAACACGGCTGAGCCTACGAAGCTATTCATGCATTTTACCTGCACAAGCACCTACTCCATGCCAACCACTCAGCCACGTACGAGAGGCCAACCACTAACCACGCCACATGAATCTACAGCCCATGAGAGGACACGACGGTTGAGGAGTCTGCAAGCTGAGCAGGAAGGACAAGGAATGTCGGGCAGGATCCATGTTGGTTTTGGGCCTTGCCTTTAGAGTGCTAGAGATCGAACCCTGGGCTCAGGCATGTGCGTGGAGCAAGCACTCTACCATGGAGTCATGCCTCAGCCTTGGTCGCATTTTACATCAAGAAGCCAGGAAAAGCCTCAACAGGGCAGTGAGTGAGCAGAGAAGACAGCAGAGAGGGAGGAGCATCCCGAGCAGAGTGCAGGCCAGGCAGAGTCCACTGGTGCTGGGGACCAGCAGAGCCAAGGTCAGATAGCATAGCAGCATGCAGCGTGGCACCCGGTAAGTGGGCGTGGCATGCATGCTGGCCGAGCCCCGGCAGGAGCAGGGTCAGGATCAATGTGGAACTGAAAACGGACTCTAGGTGCAGTCAGTGAGGACAAGCAGTAGGGACATTAAGGATGACACCACACCAGGCAGGGCAGTAGGTGACGGCACGGATTCAGCCTGAGAAGGCAGAAGGACGGCAGATACTGAGGGCGAGAGTTCCCTGGAGGGGCTGCAGAGACAGGTGCAGCACAGGGCCACTCCAGGGAGCAGTGCCCACAGGCCAGGCCGGACACAAGCCAGGCTAGCAGCATGCAAATGGGTCTCAAGCTGTAGACCCATACTATAAGTGCCAGGGGACACAAAGGCACAGCAGAGAAGGGTGGAGAGCAGAAGAGAAGTGCTGACCGTGGGCTGTGTAGGAGGAAAGGCGGAGCAAGGGGTGTAGGCATGCATGTGTACGCGTGTGCAAGTGTTGCGGTAGGAAATCGGAGGGAATAGGGAGCAAGGGGCTGAGGCTGAGGCCAGAAGCAGGGGGAAACTTCCATGTGGAACCACAGTCCAGCCCATGAGTGGGAGCCTGGCCAGAACAGGGACCGCGTGGTCTTCTATGCTCCCCGCCCCTTGGTTCTAGCACACTATCCCAGTGCGTCATCTTTCACATAATGACCTGGTGGAGGTGGGAGGCCGGAAAAACAGATACACAGTAAAACTGGCCACGTGCTGGTAATCACTGCTCAAGGCTTGATGTCTCAGTGTTGTCTGAAATTTTTCATTAAAGGGGAAAGATAGGAGCAGCAAAATTAAGCAGCAGCACTGAGGCCAAGCTGCTCACAGTCACACGCAGCCTCCAGCAGCCTCCCTTGTGAGACCAAACCTGGAGCCTGGTGCCTGTCCCCAAGGCGTTAGCAAGGTGGCACATCAGAGTGGGAGAGGCCTGGCTGAGGCATAAGCTTTGGTCCCAGACTCACCTGGTACCTCTGGCTCTGGATTCTGGGCAGGGACAGGACAACCATCTTCCAGGCGAACATCTCCTGGTATAGCTTGTACCTGCACTCCTCAATGGGCGGGTTCAAGTAGATCACCTGGTTTGTTATCCTCAGCTCGTGAACTACGTTCTGGAATAGAAAGGGCTCAGCTTCAGCAGTCTGGAGCCTATTTCTTTGTTTGTTTGTTTGTTACAGGGCCTTGTTACACAGCTTGGACTCACAGTGATCCTCCTGTATCAGCATTCCCAGCACTGGTATTACAGGCGTGTGCCACCAAACCTAATTTTGGTGGCCAACTGGGCACGGCTGGCACAGCATGTGGTACTGGGGATTGAACTATGGTCCTCATGCTTGCAAGGCAGGCGCTTAGATCACCAAGCTATCTCCCCGGCTATTTCCCCAGCTTCAGTCTGGAGTCAACCTCTTCTCTCTCCAAATTACCATGCAACTTCATTCCGCCTGAACCAGCCTGACCCTTTTTCAGACATTGTGCTGTGGAGTTTGGTATTGTGAGTTGTGTCCCTTCACCAAATCACAAGAAGCTGAGGGCAGGTGCTGCTCCTCTTCCTGGGTCTTCCTGGGTGCTGATCCATCCCTGCCTGGTCTCAGTGAAGTGCCACTTGATTGGTGGATCTGACCTCTCCAGAGGTGACAACCCTGAGCAACCGCTACCACTGGCAGGGGCAGCAGGCAACACTGGCTGTTAGCCACATGCAACACAGCCAACCGAGCCCCACCTGTGCCCGGCTGGCCTCAAAAAAAAAAAAAAAAAAAATTTAAAAAAAAAAAAACTCAATACTGGGAGGAAAAAAATGAAAAAATAAAGTTTGTAAAGAAAGAAAAACCAACTGCTTCCCCCAGATCAGTCTCCCTGCAGGTCTCATGGGCCCCGGTATGTGGTACAGGCCGCCGTGCTGCAGACTCTCTGGAGACCCGACAGACTGCACACGGTCAATGGAGCACCCTGACATGCGTGTTTGCTAAGCAGAGCTGTTTCCCCCAGTATTGGCCTTCTCTCAAGTTCATTCTGTCTTTGAGACAGGATCTCACTGTGTAGCCCAGGCTGGCCTCAAACCTACGATACTCCTGCCTCACTCTTCTGAGTTAGGATTGGAGGCATGTGCCACAACTCTTGGCTTATTGCATGTTTATGACTGCTTTTGAAATTGTTTAGGACTCGGCCCAGCATGGTGGTGCACACCTGTAACACCAGTGCTCAGGAGGCTGTGGCAGGAGGATCATCGTGAGCTCAAGGCCAGCCTAGGATTCAGAATGAATTCAAGGCCAGTGTCAAATGCACAGTGAAACTCTGTCTCACAGACAAAAAAAAAAAAAAAAAAAAAAAAAAAAGGAAAGAAAAAGAATAAAATGACTTATGACTTATATAAAGGCTGCAAAGAGAATACGGAGTTCCAAATGCTCTTCACCAGCCTTCTCTGTTGTTACCAACATACTTAGCACAGGATGGTGTTATGGTTTGTGTGTAGCTGTCCCTCCAAAACCTCATGCAGTCACTGGCGCATGGTTCTAGAGTCTGTGAATAATTCATGATCCAAGAGCTGGGCATGGTGGTGCACACTTATAATCCTAGCACTTGGGAGGCTGAGGCAGGAGGATCGGTGTGAGTTTAAGACCAGCCTGGGCTACAAAAGTGAGCTCAAAACCAGCCTGAACTGCATAGCAAGACAAAAAAAAAAAAAAAAAAAAAATCATGATCCATGGCTGGGATTCTGGGTGTGAGTGCTATGCCCGCTTGGGGCAGCCAGCCTGAAGGCAATGGAAGGAAAGCAGAGCAGCAGTCCCTGCTGCCGCCGCCGCCGCCGCCGCTGCCGCTGCTCCTCTCTTGCTTTTGCTCTGCACTGTTTTCCACTGGCATGAACGGCTGCCCTCTGCCATGTGCTACTCTGCCTTGCAGCCAACCAAGTCTGGACTGAAACCTCCACTAACTATCAGCTAAATAAACCTTCTCTTCCTTAGTTCTGGGTGTTGAGTCTTAACCCCCAGTAATGAAAGAAGAGTAACTAAGACAGATGGAAACCTAGCAGACTTCAGTCAGAGTCCAGGCTGAAAAGCACACACGCCACGACACTCAGCCGCCACGTTCCTTGGCCCCTTCACCTGCGCCATTCTCTCAGCTTCTCCTTCATACTCACAACCTGACACTGAGTACTGGTCATCTACTTGCAGCCTGACCTTCAGCCTGTGTCTGTAGGACATGGTTCTCGTGACTAAAATGCAGCTGAGGGAGTCAGAGAAAGACCCCCTCATTCCAGGGCCCATGATGCCACCAGAGCATCACGCTGACCTCCTGCCTGGTAAGGTGGCTTCTCTGGTGGAAAGAGACATATCTAAAGCAATGCTCTCGCCCCGAGCTTCGGCCCCAGCCCTCACAGGCATGTCTTGGGGAAGCTGTTCCCACTGGATAGCAAACGGGGTACCCCAGGAAACACTCACCTTGATCTTTGGTTCCCCGCCAGGCTTGTGGCTAACTTGCGGGGCATCTGTGTCCATGTCCACTTCGGCTTTGTCTTCGGCCTGTCCAAGAAGAACCTGGGTCCACGCTCTCAGGCCAGCTTGCAGACGCACGCCCAGAATCCTCTCGATCTACGGAGAAAGCAGCCAAGAGAACCGTGTCCCCCGAAGCCAGCCACAATGAGCACACAAACAAAGGTGGGAGGTGGCAAGTGCGACCCCAACCCTTAGCGTCCCTGCTGAGCCATTTCTAGACTGTGGTCTCCCTCTCTAGGCAACTGAGTCACTCATCCTCAAACTTGCTAGTGACAAGACACCAAGACAGTGTACAGATACAGGTAAGGTCTTGGGCAGTGTGGGAGAAAATCCACTGGTGTTCTTGAAATGGAACCCGGCAAGTGGTGACCTGAATGGTGTGAGGCCATTTTCTTAACAAGAAAGTTCTCCTATAAATAAGATGTGAGCTCTGGTGAATGAGCGGCCTGTCTCTGGACACACAACTATCCCAGGAATATGGGGAGGGTTGTGGGAACAAAAATCAGAGACTCTCAGGCCCTCTGTGGGTTCAGGGCAGCGGGACTCGCTAGCTTTGTCTCCAACAGCGTCCTTGGTGTAGACACACTGCTCTGATGTGTCCACGTCTGAACAGAGAAAGGGGCCCACAGTGGGCACTGACTAGATACAACTACAGCCTGCAACCCCTGCTGCAACACCCTACTCCCAAGACTCCCTGAGTACTCTGCCAGAAATGAGGGGTCACACGGGCTCAGGGCAGTCTGCCACACACCACTCCTGAGATGCCATGCTGCTGGAAGGTTCCTTCTACACAGGGCTTGGGGAGATAAGGGAAGGATGGGCACCTGCAGGGCTAGGACAGAGGAGCCAGGGTTTAGATATGGCATGGCAGCAGAATGTAGCTCAGACATGGTGGCGCACGCCTGTAATCCCAGCACTTGGGAGGTTGAGGCAGGAGGACTGGTGCGAGTTTGAGACCAGCCTGGGCTACAAAAGTGAGCTCAAGGCCAGCCTGAACTGCATAGCGAGACCCTGTCTCAAAAAGACAAAAAAAAAAAAAAAAAGAAAGAAAGCTGAGCCCATGGCTTTAACACCCAGCATCACCAAAATGAAATCTGCCTCAACCTGTACCAAAAGAAAGGCACACAGGGGGCTGCTGCATGTCCCGCAGAGGGATTCTTTCCTCTGCAGCTGCCTATGCCCAGCTCAGAACTGGCATGGACGGTGGAGGACTGTGTAGGGAGTGGACCAGTACGGATTTTTTTTACTTTTGACAGTGCCTTGCTGAGTGACCCTGGTTGTCCTCACATTTGCAATTGGTCTGCCTCAGTTTCGCGAGTAGCAGAGATTATAGGCACACTATCCAGCCAGATCATCACCGTTTCTTAGGGAAAATGCCCTGGTGACAGCCTGGCATGCGTGTGAGCAGGGCCCACGCTGTCTTGCCAGCTGCCCTCACCTCCATGTCAAGCTTGTTGACCCAGATGGGCAAGTTGGAGTAGGAGTGCAGATTCAGGTCGTCTACCGCCTTCTGGACCCTGTTCAGGATCTCAGAGAAGGTCTTGTGGTCATACATACACGTTTCCAAGGAGCGCACTTCCAGGTCTATTTTCTCTTCGATAATCAGCAGATCGTCCACCTAAAGGAAGGCAATGAAACTCTTTTTTTTTGGCAGTACCGGGGATTGAGCTTAGGACCGTGTGCTTGCCAGGCAAGCACTTATTCTACTGAGCTATCTCCCTGGCCCAAAATATGTAACATTTCAAATGGCCACTCACTCTTCCTGCAGTGCCGAGGACTGAACCCAGGGACTTCGCACTATATCCCTAACCCGTCATTTATAGAATATCTGAGATAGGGTCCTGCTAAGTTGCTGTACTTGGCTCAAACTTGTGAAGCCCCTGCCTCAGCCTCCCACATTGCTCAGATTACTGGTGTGTACCACACACTGCTACCTTCATACATAGTCTTCCCAGTTCGTGAACAAAGGCTTGAAGCAGAGGATTCTTCCGTGACAGCCAAGGCTGGCTGCTGGGGTGAGGAGGCAAAGGTGTGGCCAGCAGCTCCCTGTTCTAACGCTGCTGCGCCCTAGACGGCGCCCGGTGGGCTACGGGATTGGATGAGTCTGTAGGGTGTGGCTGAGCTGGAGCAGGGAAGGAAGCTGCGCTCTGGGAAGATGTCAGCCGATGCTCCCAGCAGCAGGGCCACACCTCCTGCCCTCAAGCTAGTGCTGTCCAATCTGCAGCCAGGCAGCTTCCCCTCTGCTGGTTGCTAGGTTGGGGTACTGCTCAGACTTCCCTAAAGCTATCCCCATCTCTCTCATCTCACCCTCCTCTTAGATCCTGTTTGGGAGTCGCCTGAGCTACCCCCATCTCTTCACTTGGGGATGTGTGAGGGGCAGGTCGAGGCACCTTCTCCTGGAAGTTGAAGACTGTCTCTGCCAGGCGCTGCACATACGGGTCCAGCTTATAGGACTCCCACACCAGGGCAATGCCCTCTGCGATCAGCGCCTGCACCTCCTTCTTCAGGCCGGCCACCAGGAGTGAGATGGTGTTGCGCTCTTCCACCTTCTCGCAGGTCCGCTCATAGGTCCGCACACTCTCGATCAGTGAGATGGCAAACGGGTAGAGCTGGTTGGCTTGATGAGCCTTGTTCACGATGGCCAGGGGCACCCGGAAGCCAAGCCACTTGAGGTTCCGGACTTCCTTGGACAGTGTGATGATCTCGGGAAGGAAGTTGACTTTGAGCTTGAGGACATTTCCAGTGCGACCCCGCACGCGCGTGCTCTCGATGGTGAAAATGCGGCCCGAGACGCCAAGGTTGCGCTGCTGCACCTTCCGGGCCCAGTCGTCGAAGATCTCTTGGGTATTGAGCTTCATGCGGAAGCTATCCCCATCCTGCTTCAGCTTCTGCCCCTCCACGTGGTTCTCCCAGCCCTTGCCCAGCACGTCCTCCACGCGCTTCATGTAGGCGGTGAGCTGCCGGTCAATCTGCTTTGCCCAGATGATGGAGCCAGACACTGGCGGCAGGTCACGCACGTGGCTCATCTTGCACGCCTGGCTCTGTGGGTACTGGACCTTGAACTTGTCGTGGAGGGACTCAATGTCATCCTTCACACGCTGGATCAGCTGCGTCTGGTACTCCCGGATGGCCCCGCGGATGTGTGGCCTCACAAACAGCGCGTTGAACCTGGAGAAGATCCGGAACATCTCGTTGGCATTCTTGGCCGTGCCCAGCTGGTCGCGTAGGCGGGCGGTGATCCTCGTCTCCACCCGGTCGATCCGCTCGTCGTATCTCTTCATTGCGGCCTCCCAGGCCTCGGTGCCTTCCTTGGAGACATCCAGTCCGTCCACCTCCTTGACATTCTCGTAGGCCAAGTTCACCTCCTCAATGGCGTTCGCATCCGCAGCATCGAACAGGACCTCAGCCACTTTCATATCCTGGGGTTCAGGCACCTCTCCTTGATTCTGTTGTGCGACTGCTGTGACCTAAAAGACATGTTCACCAAAGCGCTTTCTTTTGTGGTTCACACCACACAAGATTATCAGTCAGCAACATAGGCTTCTGAGCTGCTGGTCAAACATTTTGCAAACACAACTCAAAAGCCAAGAAACATACTATACAGCTTACCTCTACCATAAGGATTTTCTGATAGTGTGGGGTTCGGGGGGGGGGGGGGAATCAAACAGTATTCACACTGACTGCACCCATAGTCCTTTGTTTTGAGGCACAGTCTCACTACATACCTGTGTTGCCCTGGCTGGGTTCAATCCTCTTGCTTCAGCCCCCCCGAGTGCTGAGTTGACAGGAAGCGCCTATGCCTGGCTGACAATGGTGCTTTTCACTGGGCAGTATCTTTTCCCACTACTGAGGACCACTGCCAGGGTCTCCTATATGCTAGGCAAATACTCTACCACTAAGCATATATCTTTAGCCCTCAAATATTTTTTTTAAAGCAAGAAAAGAATTGAAGAAAATTACTTTAGATGAGTGGGGAAAACCATGTACAGAGAGGAGTCACTGAATTCTTCTTTTGGGGGGAATGCCTTTTTTTGTGTGTGTGGGACCACTGTTCAAACTCATGACCTTGCACTTGCCAGGCAGGCACTTGTGCCACAGAGCTATCTCCCTGGCCCTGACAGGGATGCCTTTTTGAGACCGGGTCTTGCTACGCAGCTCAGACAGGCCTTGAGCTCACTGTGTAATAACCGAGGCTGGTCTCAAACTGTCAATGATCCTCCTGCCCCAGCCTCCCAAGTGCTGGGATTACAGATGTGTGTCACCATGCCTGGCCTGAATTATTTTTTATGGAAAAAAGGTAAAATAAAATTGTGTAAAAGAGATAGGAGAATAACAATAGTTAATATATTACATATTATCTTTAAAGCAATTACTCAGAGCACAATAATATGGGCATAAAAATTATCCCATTAGTATGAATTCTTTTAATAATCTCAGGCAGACACACATCCACATTCTATAAATGAAGACACAAAAGGGGTTAAATAATGAGTTTACATTATACTAGTAAACAGTGAAGTTGATAAAATCCCATCTGGCTTTTGGGTTCACACCAGAGGATTGGACTGAAACAGCATAATACAGAATTACTAAATATGAAAGATGACAGGGTCAAAACAAGAACAGAATTAAGGAAAAAAACACTGACTGTAAATAGGTAATAGTTTATTCTTAGCTGGGCGTGGTGGCGCATGCCTATAAGCCCAGCACTTGGGAGGCTGAGGCAGGAGGACCAGTTTGAGTTCAAGTTCAAGACCAGCCTAGACTACAAAAGTGAGTTCAAGGCCAGCCTGAACTGCCTAGCGAGACCCTGTCTCAAAAAGACAAAAAAGAAAAAGTGTATTCTTAAAGGAGAGGGCATTTGAATAATGCATGTGTCAATTTTTAGAACGCAAGCCATACCTGTGGCCTCAGGACCCTGACGATGACTGCTCTGAGCTGTTCATGCTGACGTCTGAATTTCCTCATCTGGTCAAGGCGAGCCTGCAGCTTCCGGTGGGCAGGGTTGATCCGCCACACCATCTTCAGGTTTTCTTCCCTCTTCCTTTTGACGATGTCTCTCAACAACACCTGAAGTTTCTCATATTCATCATCCCAAGTTTGAAAAACTTCGAAGCAAGCCACCATAACCTAGGACATGGTTTAGGAATAGCAGCTTGTTATTAAAGTGTACATTCATCGCATTACCTTGAGGTTGGCTTGCTAATATAGCAAAACTTACTTTTTCAAATTCCTCATAAGCGACATGCATGAGCTTCCTAGTGCCCAGCACTTTGAGTAACTGAGAACTCAGGTCTCGGGAAATGGCCTCCACCAGACGCAGAGCCCTCTGGATGGGATATTTTGTGTTCCGGATCTTTCGCAAATGGGTGAAAATTGCAACAAGTGCCTGTCGTATCTTGTCCAGCTCAGTGGCAGAGAGCAGGTCATTCAGAGGGAAATCTTTCATCAGAGGGTTGTAGTCATTCACTGTCTCCAAAGCCTGCTTGAGACCTAGAGGAATGAAGAAACAGGCAATAGCATTTATAGCAAACAGTAAAACCCAAGCTAATTAAGTAACAGTTCATGATACTTCAGAACGAATATTAAGAGGGGCCCAGGAGACAGTTCAGTAGAATAGGTGCCTGCCTGGGTCCTGAGTTCAATCTCCAGTACTGAAAAAAAGGAAAGAAAGAAAAAAGGAAAAGAATACCAAGAGGCTGACCCTGGTATAGTCCCAGGTTTGTTAAGACAAAGGTCAACTCACATCTTAGAGGACTAAGATGTTGAGGTGTGGTGGTGTACCTCAAATCCTAGTACTTGGGAGGCTGAGGAAGGAAAACCTCTGAGTTAAAAGCCAGTTTAGGCTACATAGTGGGTATAAGGCTGGCTTAAATTACATAGTGAAACCAGAACACCAAGAAAGCCACCACAAAACACAACTACAACCAACCCAGGAAAACCAAACCCACACGACAACAAAAGTTTAACAATCATTTCAGAGCCCTGGTTTTCACCTGTGTCAGTGTCAAAGCTGACAGTGGCATGGAAGCGCTTGCCATGTTTCAGGATATCCAGCGTCAGGAGAACTTCCGGGCTCTCTCGCTTCTCCTGGATGCGGTATAATGCACGTTCCAAGTTCAGCCAGAAGCTGATTTCCTGTAAGGCAGTTCCTGAGGCAGGATCCCGATCAAGTTTGGTCACCTTTGGAGATAAAGCACATGCAAAAGTATTCACCATTTAATAGGTAAGTATCATCAAAGAAATACATCATGAATAAACCTATATGTTCCAGGTGGAGACCGTCCCCATCAGTTAGGGGTGGTTTTTGCTCAAAGGTACCAGACCGCAGAGACCGGGCAGTACCATTTCAACAGTTCCCACGTGCGCCCAGTCACCCCTTGACCGGTGCACTGGGCAGGCCAGGATGTGGCAGGATCTCTCAGGGCCCACCGCTGTCACACTGACAAACTCTGGAGCCACTGTTCCTAGTTAGTGACTTAAGAGGAACGAAGTTTACATGATTGCATGCCACACTGTGTTAATCTCACTTTCTGTATTTCGCGGATCCAGCGGTTCACTCCAGATTGTAACTGATTGAGAAAGGTTGGGTCTTCAACTTTATCTCCAAAATCCGTTACTTTAGGCTTCTCGCCACGCTCGTAACACTGCTTGGCCACATTTGTGATGATGGGATGGATTGGCAGGCTGATCTCTGGGATTTCGATATTCTGCTGCAAGTGGAGGAGGCCCATTTCCAGTTCTGCGATCTTTTTCTCAACAGAAGGAGCCATTTTGTCACCATCCCTACAAGGTCATAAAATGAGCTCACCAGGAGGGCTCCACTGCGCTTCTATTCCTGCGACAGTGAACGCTTTAGGGCTTTTAACAATGCAGACGGCCCGCTGCGGCCCGCTGTAGCAGGTCTGCCACCTGAGCCTACTGACGCCGGCCTGCCAAGCAGTCATAAGGCACATCTTATGAATGCCGAGGAGCGCCCCTAGCTCCTGAGTTCTACATCAGCTTCCACACTGTCTCAGCATCACTGAGACACCCCAGAAGGAAAAATGGCTTTTACCTGTCTGCCTTGCCAGATTCTCTGATATAGGATTTAAAAAAGGGCGCCACTGCATTGCTGATGAAAGAGTGCAGTGTCTCGTACGGTGAGTCTTCACTGAGTGTGAGGACTCGGAGCTGGGAGGACACTGGCTTGTCCGCGTCAATCACTGGGGTCCGCTTGATGAACGCCAAGCTACGAGAAAGCAGCAGGACACGATGGAACACAGGATCTCACTTCTGATCTGCCCTAGTAACGGCAGTCTTTGTGTTATATAAAATTCAAACTTTCTTTGAATGCTTAACTTAAAACTTACATAGATACTAAGCTACACTGTTGCTTTTCTAACAGAGAGATGCACTGCTGCCCTGCAGAGAACGGCTGTGTTAGAATCTAGGACTCTGGCTACTGGAAGGCCATTCTGGGCCCTAGGAACTGCAAGCTATGAAGTAGATTCAGGTGCAGCTACTTAAATCTAACCACTTACTAATGTGCAACATTTTATTGCATTAAGTTACATTTTCCTTTCAATCAATGAAGCTGCTTACCAGCTGAGTGGCACTGGGGCTCCCCTTCCTCAGGCCTGAACCCACCCTTCCAGATTCACCCCTACCAGACTCGAGACCCGCCTTGAGCCAGGTCCTAGCCCAGGAGGTGTAAGGGCTGACAACTATCCGAGAATTCTCTCTGCGATTCATGCAATTCTTAACTCTGAACTTACTTAAAATATGTAAGAAATGCTTTTGACCAGACACACAGAATAACTATAATATCTACACATTTAAGTTTGCCTACCGGAGCATAAACTGGTACAATCTTTGTGCAAGGTGGGATATCTGGTAATGTGTATCACAAACTTTGATGCTTTATGTGCTACTGTAGGGGCTTACTTTAAAATGAACCAGACCTGAGTACAAGAATACTTACTAGTTAGTTGTAACAATGAAAAATCATAGTATGGCTCAGTGGTATAGCCCTTGCCTAGCATGCGCAAGGCCCTGGTTCTTTACACACACACAGAAAAAGATGTAACCTGAGTATTGTTAGAGACATTAAATTTATTAGAGTTCAAACATTAGATGAATGCTGTGACATGACAATTGACAATATTTTATAACGAATAATAACTTGGGACCATGCATAGTGGTACATGGCTGTAATCCCAGCACTCAGGAGGCTGAGGCAGGAGGATCAACATGAGTTTGAGGCCAGCCCAAGCTACATAGTGAATTCAAGGCCAGCAGGGACTACACAGTGAAACACTGTCTCGAAAAAGCAAACAAAAAAGTTAACTTGGAAATCTTAATTTGAAAATATTGGGGCTGGCAAGATAGCTCAGCAGTCTAAAGTGCCTGCTTAGGTAAGCTTAGGCAATCGCAGGGACCACAGTTCAATTCCCAGCACCACATGCTACTTCCAGCCCCACCCCCAGGGCAGGCTGAGCAGGCCATAACATAAATAAATAAAAAGTTTAAAAAATAAAGTTAGAAAAGAAAATATGACCAGGATGGGTGTGGTGGCACACACCTGTAATCCCAGCACTTGGGAGGCTGAGGTAAGAGGATTAGTGTAAGTTTGAGACCAGCCTAGGCTACAAAAGTAGCTCCAGGTCAGCCTGAACTGCATAGTGAGACTCTGTCTCAGAAAGACAAGAAGAAAATATGACCAACACTAAGATGTTTAATTCACAAAGAAAAAGTCTCTAAACATTTTTTAAAATGTGCTTATTTTGGGGCCAGGGATACAGCTCAGTAGCACAGTGCTTGCCTGACACAAGGTTCTCAGTTTAATTTCCACTACCAAAAAGAAAATGGGCTTATTTCAGTCTATGAAGTTTTGAGACAGCTTCTCCTTACGTAGTTTAGGTTGGCCATGAACTCACATTACAGCAATCTCCCTATCTCGGCCTCCTGGATGCTAGGGTTACAGGCAGACACCAACATACTCAGTTTTGAGTCAGTCAAGATTTACATTCATTTATAACCACAAATTGATAACTGGAGACAAGAGACAGATCACACTGCAGAAGCACAGTGTATTCATACTACTTACCTATTGGACTTAACCCCATAATGAATGTCTATGTTGATGTTATAGGAAATGAATTCTTTTTCCTCTTCTCCTTCATCACCAACATCCTCTACAAATCACAATAAATACTGTATCAAATTCATATCAACTTTTCCAACTTATTTACCAAGTGCATAGAGAATGGTTACTGTCACCAGACCCTCAACATCACATTTAAACCCCTGCGTCCTGAACACAGTGAGTGAGACACATCTTTAATCCAAGGTACTTGAGAGGACTGAGGGGCAGGATCACAAAGTCAAGGCCAGCCCAGGCAACTTGGTGAGACCTGGTCTCAAAATGAAATTTTAGAAGGGGCTGGGAATACACCTCCATGAGAGTGAATATGCCCAGGTTCAACCTCAGCACCTAAATATCCTTGAAAAGTGATCACCCCCGTGACACTCCAGAACCCCTACCCAGCAGGCCAGGAGCTATGTGTGCTCCCGTCCTACCACTCTTTCTCCTATGCCTGTGTCCTTCACGCGCTCCCCTTGGGGGTGGGTAGGGGGGAAGCAGGAAGTGTGAGGAAGGGGACACAGGCCAGGTATGAGGGCGCTGGCCTCCACCCGTTTCACTTCCCTGGTGTGGCCTCAAGGCCTTGTCCCCAGGACCCCCACCTCACCCAGCTGCCAGCCCACACTGACACATCAGTGCACACACAGACCCAGTGAGTCTGGGTGGAGCAGTGCGACCGCTATCATCTTCGTTTTCCAGAAGGAAAGCAGGCCGCCCCGAAGCGTGCACCCACGGGGTGACCCAGTGCAAGGCTCACCTATCTGCTGCGGTTGAGAACATCCCCAATCCCAGCACTCAGCAGGCTGAGTCTCCCAGGAGATGGAAAGCACAAGCCTAACTTGGGCAACTTAGTGAGATCCTATCTTAAAAATAAGAAGCTAGGGGTGCAGCTGCGTGCAAAGCCCCTGGGTTCAACCTCCAGTGTGAAACAACAAAAAACACCTTATTGGGTTGTAACAGTAAGGTAGCCTCAAGATGCATGGGGCCAGATTTCTAAATTCAAAATCAAAAGTGGAAATTAAAATAAGGGCTGGTGGGGGGCGGTGGTGAGAAAGCTCAGCAGTCTAGAGCACCTGCTTAGGCAAGCTTAGGCAACCGCAGGGACCACGGTTCAATCCCTGGTAACACATGCTGCCAGCCCCACCTCTAGGGCAGGCTGAGCTAGCCATAACATACATACATAAACAAACAAACAAACAAACAAATACATAAATAAATGAAGTAAGTTTCAAAAAGATTATTTAAAAATAAAAATAAAATAAGGGCTGGGATAGCTCAGTACTATAGAAAATACCTACATGCACGAGGCACTGGATTCAATCCCTAAAAGCAAAGTTAAATAAAAAATTCTGGGGCCAGCGAGTAGCTCAATGGCACAAGGGCCCCCCTGGCTAGCTCTAGTCCTGAGGCTGACTACTGGTACAAAGAAGAAATTCTAAACTTCTACATCAAGTACTAATCTACAAGATGCCTCACCATCCTAGAAAACATCTTTGCAATGTCTACTGTGTGAACTGTTTATTAACAAAACTTCTGATTTAGGGGTTAATCATGAATCACCTGCAAGGTGAAGCCAAACTGTAACAGAAAGGTGAGTAAAAACTGTCAGTCCTGGAACTGAGTTCCAAGGCGCACAAGCTAGGCTTCCCCGGGGACATCAACACTCTTCCTCGGCCCAGGTTGGCTAAACAGCTCAGCAGATTAAAGCGCCTGCAAGCAAGCACAGGAGCCAGAGCTTTAATCTGTAGACCTGCAGTGTTGGCCCCGCCCCTGGGGCACACTGAGACAGCAATTGAGACTGGATGTGGTGGCATGGGCCAGTAATTCCACTTCTTGGGAGGCTGTAAACAGGCAGATCACTAGTCCGATCAGGTAGTGAGACCCTGAACATCCTGTAGACCGGTCCTTAAAAATACGAAAAACCAAACAAACAAACACTCTTCCTTGGGAGCTTGGACTCATGAGAGGTAAAAATGTGCAATGGAGGAGGGGGTGGGTTTTTTAGGTATTAAAAAAAATCTGACATCTGCAAGTAGAGCACCCATGCAAAGCTACTGCTTTATTAGTTTTATGCGAAAGAACAAAATTCCCACTAAAGATTATGACATATTATTGCATCTGTTAAGAAGACAATTCTTTATTTTTTGGAGGGACTGGGGTTCGAACTCACGAGTGCCAGGCAGGTACTTGTGCCACAGAACTATCTTCCCGGCCCCGAGAAGACACTTCTAAACTGCTGTTTATGGTATAGTTTCAGGAAGGGGAGGTGGAAGAGTCGGTGGCAGAACACTCTAGTGTGCTAAGGTCTCCCCAGCTGTCTGAAAAGCACTACTGTGTCCTTGTGGGGGCTGGTGGGGCACAGTGCCACATGGGCTGAGGTGGGTGCAGGGTGCTGCTACCACGTGGTACCGGGGATTGAACCCCGGTCCCTGTGCTTATTTTCTATATATTGATTGAGTGTCATTTTGAAGACATTTTATAGTTCATTTAATAGAACAAGATTATGGAAAGCTTACAACATTAAGACAGGAAAGAGTTCGCCTTCCCACCACTTCGACATCTGTTTTAGCTGGGTGCTGCTTTCCGCTCTCTGCCCATGTGCTTACATTTTGCAGGGTGCAGTCATGATATGTGCTTAGTTTTAGGCAGCATGATTTGATCTTACAGAATAGCCAGATGTGAGTATTAAATCAATTCACAAAGGATATTCAAATTTTTTAGTGCTGAGGAGATAGCTTGGTGGTCTAAGCACCTGCTTGGCAAGCACAAGGACCCAGGTTCAATCCTGGTACCATATGCCGTGCAGGCCTCGGAGCCCCAGGCACTCTGTGCCAGCCACCTAGATGGGACATGGTGGCGCAGGCCTGTAATCCCAGTGCTGTGGAGGCCGAGACAAGAGGATCATTACAGGTCCAAGCTGTGCAGTGAGACCCTCTACCAAATACATAAAAAGAGAAAAGAAAATTTCCCAGCACTAGGGAGGTTGAAGGAAGAGGATGGGTGCATGTTCAAGACCAGCCTGAACTGCACAGAAAAGTAACATTCCAAAATCACAGAAGAAATCAATGGCACAACTAAAAATAGGTGAGAGCTGAGTCATTTCTGCCCCCACCAAGAAATACTCTCCTCATCCACCCTAGAAATCGCAGGAATCACGGGAACCAGAGGAAAGCTGCGATGGGGCCAGAGCTTGCCACAACAGGGAGCCGGGGAGGGAGGTCACAGAGCTGCTGCAGTGCGGAGGCACCCCGCCCAGTGACGTCAGCAGGCGCCAGCACTGCCCACGGCTGCCGCTGGCAGCGCTTCTGCATTCCTCAGTCATCACTCATCACGGTTGGTATCCACCAGCTGGAAAGTCTTTCAAGTCCCAATAAACACAGAGATCCAATGAAGAACCTATCAGTGTCTAAATCCTACTTGGAGAAACTGTGGTTTGCTAAACCATCAAGTAACTTAACCTTGTTGCCTCTTAAAATGATTACATTTTCCAAACAATGAAAATCGCACCACAGAAACATGTAGACAATTCCTTAGAAATGGTCCCAGTAATGGGGGCTCTTAGTGCTGTGGCATTCAGAAGCCTGCCCACAGACAACCCACTTGCTTTGGCAGGGGACATCCCCAGGATGCTGCCAGCTGACACAACTGCACGGAGGCCTGTGATAGAGCGAGGACCAAGCCCTGGCTCGAGGTCCCGGTCACCTTACGACTTAGTCCTCTGGGAGCTCTTCTGAGGCAAGAGCTCCACCTTACAGTGGTTACTCAATTTCCAGGTGTTCACAGTGTCACTTAGCTCTCAGGTTTAACACTTTCTTTTTCTTTGAGGCAGAGTTTTGCTATGTATTCTAGCCTGGCCTAAACTTGCTGTGTAGCCCAAGCTGGTCCTGAACTCATACAATCTTCCTTGTGTCTCAGCGTCCCTAGCGCTGGGATTACAGGTTGCACACCACCAGCGAAAGATACCTTAGTATATTTTAAACTACTAGCAATGTGCACATAACATTGTGAATTAGGTGAGCAATGCATCTTAATTCATGAAAAAAGGTGATGGTGTGGTCACCTTGAGTTACAAATAGCCTCTCCTGAGCAAACCAGGCAGTAGTGGAAGGAGTTAAATACTGCTATTGCAGGGATGGGAGGGGCTATTCCTGCCAACTCTGCCAGCCACAGAGATTTAGTGAACAGAGCCATCACCCCATGTCCCTTGACAAGGTTATGTCTCGGTGCTCCAGGTTCTCCGCCCTTTTCTTCTTTCTCCTCTGAGAGTTCGAGAGGGTGACTTTGGCCAGCCAAAGTCCTGCATCTCCCCTTCCCTTTCTGCTGCAGGTGCCTCCTCCTTGGTGTGTCCACAGCTACCACCCCCACTCCCTTTCAGTCAGCTAAGGAGAAGAAAGCCAGGAGGTTTCCATGGGAACATGGGGGTTATGAGGTACCATCAAATCCTATAGTGGGGGCCGGCGAGATGGTTCAGTGGTCTAAAGCGCCTGCTTGGGAGGGCTCAGGCAACTGCGGGGACTGCAGTTCGATCCCCGACACCACATGCTGCGCCAGCGCCACCACCAGGGCAGGCTGAGCCAGCCACAAAATGAATAAATAAAGAAACAAACAAACACAACAAGCAAACAAATAAATAAATAAATAAAATTAAAAAAAAAAAAATCCTACAGTGCCTGTGTGTGGTGTGACACTGGGGTTCACTTTGTATTTTCAGGGAAAAGAGAAATGAGAAATTAAAAGAAATTCTTAATGCCTAAGGAATTTAAGACCTGGTACTTTTAAAGTTAACTCAAGAGAAATGATTTACATAAAAGAGATTAACTTGCTTTAATCAAGAATTGAAGAAGAGGGGCGCGGGAGATAGCTCCATGGCACGTGGCACAAATGCCTGCCTGGCAAGCGCACGATCATGAGTTCAAACCCCAGTCCCGCCAGAAAAAAAAAAAAAAAAAAAAAAAAAAAAAGAAAGAACTGAACAGAAATTAGTTTTAGAATCCTTCTCTAAAACATTCTTTTCCCACCAGGCATGGTGGCGCACGCCTGTAATCCCAGCACTTGGGAGGCTGAGGCAGGAGGATTGGTGCAAGGTTGAGAACAGCCTGGGCTACAAAAGTGAGCTTGGGGTCGGTCTGAACTGCATAGCGATACCCTATCTCAAAAAGACAATAATAATAATAATAATAATAATAATAATAATAATAATAATAATATTCTTTTCCCAACCATGTCTTAAAATTCAAGGGTTTCAGGATCCTCACTAGTGGAAGAGGAAGACAGACCAACTCTCCTCCCCCCTGGCATGCAGCCATATCTCTTCTCAGATAGCGTCTGGCTACATAGTCCAGGGTGGCCTCCCACTCAGTCCTTCCACCTCAGCCTGCCCGGAACTGGGCAGTATCACCAGGCCTGGCTCCATCTTTACTTTTTAAAAAGAAGCTGCTGCGGACTCGTCCCTTGAGGCATCTGCATTTCCCTCACTTGTGATGCTCCCTGCATGTTCAAGCTCATCTCATGGCTTTGTCCTGTGAGGCTGCAGCGCAGGGCCCATCCCGGGGTGACAGAAGGGGACCCGGAAGAACACAAGAGACTCCCGCCTGGCTCTGCACATATGTTTCCTTGCTAGGAGTGGGGTGCAGGCCTGTAATCCTAGCACTTAGGAGGCTGAGGCAAGAGGATACCCTTGAGGTCAAGGCCAACCTGAGCTACACAGGGAGACCCTGTCTCAGAAAAACAAAACAAAGCCCACCACGACAATAATACAGACCTTTCCTGCTGATTTATCAATCATTTTATTTTCTTAACCATTTGAGGACTAAGATAGGCTGGAAACAAATACTGCCTGAGCATCCATAACCTGAAATCTGAAACTATTTGTACACTGGTGTGAAATTTAAAAGTTCAGATTCTGGAGCATTCAGATGTCAACATTATGGGTATTAGGGATATTCAACTAGTAAAACTGATGCAGAAATATGAAATCTGAAAAAGCCTAAAACTGGAAACACTTTTGGTCTGAACCATTACTAATAATGGATACTCAAAGTGTACTACATTTTTTTTGTGGTCACTCTACTAAATTTCTTCATTCTTTAAATCCTCAGAAAAATATATTTATAAAGCACACACACAAAAAAACATTTCCCCTAAGCTTTTGCTTTGAAATGTCACAATGAAGCTGGGTAATATCAAATGTTCCAGTCCCCTCATTCAAGACTAAGGAAAAAGAGATTAACCCCAAATTAACTAGCTCAGGAAAACTATAATTACGAGTTCAAGATAAGTATGTACTAAAGGCAGCATTATTTTTGGTCACAAAGACAAAAGTTCCAAGTCCCAGACACTCCAGCAAAATACAATAGTGACAAGCTGGCCAGGCCAGGTAGGTCACAGATGTGTCAGCTGCCAACACCACTCAACCTTCCAGAAACAAAAGACAACACAACACTCGCAACAAAAAGTACCACAGCAACATCAATAGTGTAAGACGTCTGCTTAGGTAACTAATGCCCATTTGCTCATGATCTTATAAGTACACTATGAAGAACAAATTTCCAGAGACCAGGAATTATGCAGAGATTTCCATTTTTAAAATGAGAAGCTCGGGGCTAGGGAGACAGCTCAGTGGCCAGGGCCTGAGTTCAACCCCCAGTTCCATTAAAAGCAAAAGAGAGACAGAGACAGAGAGAGAGAGAGAGAGAGAGAGAGAGAGAAGCTGAAGCCTTTCCCTTCTGATTTGCTAACCCACAACTTTTGCTCTATACTTAGAAAAATGCTGTACTTTAAAAAGTTTGTGGGGCCGGCGAGATGGTTCAGTGGTCTAAAAGCGCCTGCTTAGGAGGGCGCAGGCAACTGCGGGGACTGCGGTTCGATCCCCGGCACCACATGCTGCGCCAGCGCCGCCACCAGGGCAGGCTGAGCCAGCCACGGAATGAATAAATAAAGAAACAAACAAACACAACAAGCAAACAAATAAATAAATGAATAAAAATTTAAAAAAAAAAAAAAAGTTTGTAACTGTCCAGGGTAGATACAACAATATATTTACTTCATATAAAAATGCTTCCAACCACGTGTGGTGGCACAGGCCTACAATCCTGGCACCCGGGAAGCTGCGGTAGGAGGACCCTTGTGAATTCTAGGCCAGCCTGGGCTGCAAAATGAGTTCGAGGCCAGCTGCAATGGCATAATGAGACCCTGCCTCAAAAAAAACAAAAATTAAAAAAAAAAAAAAATTTAAATGCTGCCAGGACCGGTGAGATAGCTCAGCGATCTAAAGCACCTGCTTAGGTAAGCTGCGCCAGCCCCAGCCCCTGGGCAGGCTGAGCCAGCCATAATATAGATAAATAAATATAAATAATAAACAGTAAAAATGCAATCCTATATTTTAAAAAAAAGGCTGCCAGGAGCCAGGCGTGGTGGTGCACGCCTGTAGTCCCAGCACTTGGGAGGCTGAGGCAGGATTGATGCGAGTTTGAAACAACAAAAGTGAGCTCAAGGCCAGCCTGACCTGCATAGTGAGACCCTGTCTCAAAAAGACAAAAAAACTAAAAAAAAAAAAGTGCTGCCAGGGATATAGCTCAGTGGCACACTGGCTGCCTGGCAGAGAAAGGTCCTGAGTTCAATTCCTGATCCCCTCTCCAAAAAAAACAAATGCTCCCATACTCATGGTGTTTGGAAACCTCTACGAAAAAAGGAGAGCTTAAAAGGAATTTCGTCTGTTTATCAAGCAAATAATACTACTGTATACCATTGTGGCTGGCAGTCTATCTTGTTTAAATAATTCGGATTTCTTCTCTTTTCTTTTTTTTTTTTCTTTTTGAGACAGGGTCTCGCTATGCAGTTGAGGCTGGCCTTGAGCTCACTTCTGTAGCCCAGGCTGGTCTTGAACTCACACAATCCTCCTGTCTCAGCCTCCCCAGTGCTGGGATCACAGGCATGTGCCACCTCGCCTGGCTTATTTTATTTCTAAATGTAAGCCTTTTCATTGTAATCACCTATAATCCTGGCACTCTGGAGGCTGAGGCTGGAGGATAGTGGTGGACAGAATGGATTAACCGCACAAGTGCCAATGCCACCTCACACACAAGCCCAAAGGCTCCAGGTCTGCTCTCATCTAGAGTCCTCATAGCGTGGGGGCAGGGCACCAGGGCAGGATGGGCACTGAGAGTGCATGAGGCCCTGTGTTCGCTCTGCAGTCAGGATGCTAATGAATGAAAACACATGGAGTGCATTTAGATTAACGTTTAGAGAAGGATTGGCGGCCTTAAGGGCAGGTCTCATGCTGGAGGAGGGGATTAAACCGTGGTCCTCCATGCCCTAGTGACTTGCTGAATCATGGGTTTTAATCCACTGCACTACCTGGCAAACCCCTAGATTAACTTTTTTTTTTTTTTTTGTCTTTTTGAGACAGGGTCTCACTATGCAGCTCAGGCTGGCCTTGAGCTCACTTTTGTAGCCCAGGCTAGTCTCGAACTTGCACCAATCCTCCTGCCTCAACCTCCCAAGTGCTGGGATTACAGGCATGCGCCACCATGCCCAGCTTAACCTTTAAATCTTTATTTTTTTTTTGAAGGCTGGGTCTCACTATGTAACCAGACTAGCCTTAAATTCCTGGTGATCCTTTTGCTTCAGGCTCCCAAGTGCTGGGATTATAGTTTCCCTGGATTATTCTACATTAAAAAAAAAAAAAAAATCACAGATTGGTTAAATGGTTAGAAATATGTCAAGTACTGTTATAAATATATAAGTGAGGTAGGATTTCAATTTAGGTAGTCTCAGGCCTTACTCAACTTTCAAAAGTGCAAGTCACTGTGGAGCCAAGATTTGGAAGTCTGGATACTCAGTTTGCTGAAGAGAAGAAAAGCACACTACAGAAGTATGATCCTTCAAAAAAAAAAAAAAAAAAGTATGATCCTGTCACTCGCAATAATTTTAGCAAAGTTTAATTGCACCATGACTTACTGAGGATCACTTTACAAGCAAACAGCAAAATTGACAAAATTGTTTTCATAAAGTAATCATGACCCAAGGCAGAACAAAAAACTGATCTCAATACATGAGTTACATGACACAAACACAGTAAGGAATTAGGTATGGTAAGCTACTCAAAATACAACTTTAAGGGTGGTGCGATAGCTCAGCAGACTAAGTGACTGCTTAGGTAAGTGCAGAGACTGGGGTTTCATCCCTGGCACCACTGAGCCAGCCACTGAGACCAGGCGCGGTGGCACACCCCTGTAGTCCCAGCACTGGGGAGGCTGAAAACGTAATGATTACTATGATTCTGAGTTGTGTATAGAGACCTTGTACCAGATCTATAAAATAAAATATATTTAAAATGCAAATTAAGGGCCAGTGAGACGGTTCAGTAGTCTAAAGTGCCTGCTTAGGAAAGCTTAGGCAACCGCAGGGACCATGGTTTGATCCTGGCACCCTATGCTGCACCAGCTCCACCCCCAGGGCAGGCTGAGCCAGCCATAATAAAATAAATAAATAAAATGCAAATTAAAATTTATTTTAGTAAAATATTGTACATGTACTGAAAAATGTCAGAAAGACATAGGTCAAAATGCTGATGGTTGGAAAGTTCCAAGTAACTTTTACCTCATTTGTACACTTTAAATTTCCTACAACTAAACAAGTTTTCTGATAAGAGCAGATGAGCCGGGGCCGGCGAGATGGTTCAGTGGTCTAAAGCGCCTGCTTAGGAGGGCTCAGGCAACTGCGGGGACTGCAGTTCGATCCCCGGCACCACACGCTGCGCCAGCGCCACCACCAGGGCAGGCTGAGCCAGCCACAAAATGAATAAATAAAGAAACAAACAAACACAACAAGCAAACAAATAAATTAAAAAAAAAAAAAAAAAAGAGTAGATGAGCCAATTTTCACACTAGAGATTTCCATGAAGAAATATGTAAACCCAAACAAAACCAGTAATCTTCAACACTAGTATCTAAGTATAATGGTGTATTTACTTTGAATCCACATAGGTCTAAGAAAAACATTCTTTTGCACTGTGTAAGTGTAACCTTCAATCTCCGGCTGAAGGCAAGGCTACAGTGAAACATCTCTTGAGTGGAATTGCCTTTGAAAGAAACCAACGCTCACGAGGAAACCCAAGGGAGTGCTGGCGGTGGGGCCGATGGAGTGTGCCCCCTGCCCGACAGTATGACCATACGGATTTCTCACATGGAAAAGATTTGTGGCAAGCATGTTCTGACAACCTCCAATCCTAGGTGCTACCTTTACAAATGCCTTGGCTATCACCCGTGGCTTCCCACAGGGCTGGAGCCACACCCTGTCCTGGCTCTCTCTGAATTACAAATCTGTCCTAAGAAATCAAGAGAGGCTTCGCGTACAGCCATGCCGCAGGGGAAAGGGTTTACTTTTTGGGCTCACTATTTCGGGAGACAGCTGCCACATATGAATCTTTAGCCTCCATTCCCCCACCCCCCCGCACTAGATGCCTGACCCAGCTTTCATTTTTAAATATGTAACATCAATAACACAGTGTTACGGCAAGGATCACCCAAGCACTGCACACACACAAGGCACGATTAGGAAAGAAGGCATGATTGCTTGTCCGCCTGCAAGTGTGGAAAACAGGCACAGACTGGAAACTGTCATTCGATTAGTTGGTGACCTTGGCCAGTCTCTCGGCCACAGACCAGGCTTCCTCGCGGTTGACAGGGACACACACACACACACACGCACAGAGACCAAGGTGTGAGCACCGCTCGCAGTGATGCTCCCAGGCGCCCGCCTACAGGGTCACCCCGCGGCCTCCGCACTTCGTCAGCGGCGCTAGGGCACCCGAGGCTCCCGCTGTCCCCACCCAACCTGAGTGCCACATGCAGACGGCCTGGGCCACTAGTGCCCAGATCGGCTCTGTCACATCTCTCGGGAGGCCGGCCCGACCCAGGCAAGAATCGAAACCCAAAAGCCCATGTGACACAGGAGCGAGGATGCGGCCTCCGCCCGAGCTCGGGCTGGAGCCGCTGTCTCCACCCAGCTCGGCCATTTTGACAGGCCAGACAGACAAAGCGACCCCATTGTTCGGGGTGACGGCGGGATCGGGTCCCCGAGTCTGGTCGCGTCCCTTCCGGTGAGCCGGAAGGGGCCACCGCAGGGCTCCGGGCGGGAAGGGGCGTGGCGAGCGCGGGGCCTGCGCTGTGCGGGGGCTCTCGGTCCCACGGGACTGCTGGGGGCGCGGGGCTGCGCCATCCCGCGGGGCGTCGGGCGGGTCCGCACCTTTAAGGGTGGAGCGCTCCACCAGCACCGTGTGCACCTGCGGGTCGGCCAGGAACTTGCGCATCTGCTCCAGCGCGCTCTTCTCCTCCAGCGCCGCCTCGAGCGCGGCGGGCGCCTCGCCGCCGTCCTCCAGCAGCAGCGGCACCAGCTTGCGCAGGTGCTTCTGCAGCACCCCCACGTCCGCCACGTTCTGCACGGCCGACACCTCCAGGCCGGCCGAGCCGTCCTCGCTGCCGCCGCTGCCGCCGCCGGGCTCCGTCATGGCGCCGCGCTCGGGACCACCAGAGCGCTGAACGGGCGGCCGCGACCGCCGAGACTGGAGCGAGCGAGAAAGAGATGGGGAGACACGGGCGTCGGAGCCGCACTGCCCGCTACCCAAGACAGACTGCGGTGAGGCGACCCGACTCCGCCCTAAAGGCAGCCGCCGCCCGCCGGCCGCACCACCGGCGCCCGCTCGCGCTGGACGTCACGACGTCGTGCATGTGTGGGGCGGGGCTTCTTGCCGCGCGTCCTGCTGGGACTTGTAGTCCAGGCTCTGGGCGGGGCCCACACCCCAGCACCGTCAGATCCCCCTTCTTGACTCGCGCTGTTAGCGGGTGAGTCAGAGCTGCTGTGGTCTGTGAGTTACCAAGAATTCCAGTACAGTATATGAATAATATACGGACTTGAGGTGACATTGTGAGTCCGGTGCTTGTGCCCGCTACTGTTCTTAGCATTTGACTTGTGTTCTGAAATCAATGAGAAAGTCTTAAAAGGTGCCGAAAGGTAGGCTCCGTGGATCTGTTATTAGATACACACGTGGGTGGAGTGAGAACTTCCTCAGAGGATAAGGACCAAAACAGAGACCCACCCCAGGGTACCTGCTTCCAATGGGATGCCCCTCTGACTACTCAGACCTGGCGCTACTTCTGGGAGCTTGTAAGATCAGAGTCCTATGGGGCAGGGGTGGGGCTGCCCGGTCCGACCGGCCGCACCCTCCTCCGGTACACCGAGAGGACAGAAAGGCCAAGACCAAACCTGCCCACAGTTTTAGGGACAGTAACTTCTTCCAAGAGGTAGCGTTTGGTCTTTGAGTGTCCAGATTAGCTTGCCTCTTCCATGGGGCAGGAGGAAGGAAGCCAAAAATAGTTTTTTAATATCAAAGTGCAGAGTCACAGAGCGGAGTCCTTTCCTGATTGGTGGAATGATGATGGTACGATTTGATTCTCCCAAATCATCTTTAGAAAACTATCCAACCTACGATAAGCTTATTCCTTGCATAATTACCCTGTGCCAGGCCCCAGGGACTGCCAGACTAATCAGATGGTTTTGTTCTTCAAGGAGTGTGTGAAAGAGAACAGATGAAGCTTCCATCCATCCTTCTGCCTCTGTGGCCCACCCTGTGTGATATGACCAAACAATTCGAAATAATCTTCAGAAGAAAAAAAAAAGCAACTTCAGTGAGTTTGTGCTGTGAGCATAACAGCAAACGGCGCTGCCAGTCGTAGCTTGTACTGAATGCCACAGCATGTTGGGCATGGCACTCAGGGCTCCCCTGTGTCTACCCCTAAAGGGTAAGAAAAAGGATGAAGAGGAAGTGTGATCAGGGCCAGTGAACTCTGAATTGGCCTTGCACTGTCTGAGACTGAAACCTTCGGGGACCTGGCAGAAAGCCTGAGAGCTGCTGCACCATGAGTCAGCACCAGCCCTGGAGCCTCCGCTGCTCAGGCGTCCAAGGGACTTGGGTATCTGCAAGCTGGTGCCAGGCCAAGGGAGTACAGAACAGGCTGTGGATTTGCAGCCCTGCCCCATGGGCTCAAAACTGAAAGTGGCCCTTATTTTTAAAGGGGTGAAATCAGGGGACCCATCCATCCACAAAGATTCATTTATGAACCTGATTTTTTTGAAGAATGAATTAAGTTTATTAAACTTGAAGATGGGCAGCCTCATAAGAGCAGAATAAACAAAAAACAAATCAGTTTAAGGTTTCCTCTTACTAATAAAAGAAAATAGACTTTCATTTTAAAGGTTAACAAATAGGCCCTTGAGTTAGAACAGATTTTTAACAGGATGGTTTGTTGTATGCTCCAGTCTAGCTTGATGACCTGAAAATCATTACCCTCATCCCATACTGCTATGGGACCATGCTGAAGTACTTATATAAATCTACAGTTGAAAATCAAGAGGTAGCCAGAACAACAACAAAAAAAAAGGTAGCCAGTACATTTTTCTTATTTCTAAAGGTTTTTTTGTTTTTTGAGGTAGGGTCTCACCATGCGGTTGAGGCTGGCCAGTAGCTCACTATATAGCCCTGGCTGGCCTCAAACTCATAGTAACCCTCCTGCCTCAGCCTCCCTAGTGCTGGGATTACAGGCCTGTGTCACCACACCCAGCTGGTGTTTCTTAAATTTAATGGGCAGTAAAAAGAACGAGCAGTCCGAATTGGGTGCTTGCTGTATTCGTGGCTGGCACTGCATCACCCAGGGGCCAGCTGGCCTGCTGCAGGGCTGACCAGGAAGTAAGCTTCTTTCAGGGCACCCTTTCTGCTTCTGGCACAGGACTGTGGTCTCATCACCTCTTAAACTGTCCCTAGGCAAGAATGAGACTGTCCCCAACTCCTTCTCTGCCAAACCTGAGGCCTCCCCAACACTTGCTGGTTGGTTGGTTGGTTGGTTGGTTTCTTTCTTTCTTTTGGACAGGGTCTACAAGGTCTACACAGAACTGACTCATAGTGATTCTCCTGTTTTCAGTCTCCCAAGTGCTGGGGTTATACAAGTGTGCCACCATGCTCAGTGTCAATGCCATCTCAGCGCACCCCAGGGGCTGGTCTGGCACGGCTCGCCAGAGATCGAACCTGGGCACCTGCGCTCTGCCTATGCAGGTGCTTTAGTCTGCTGAGCCATCAGGCCGGCCCTACTTGCTGGTTTCTCACTCTCCATTTTCTCCTTCAGTGATGGGATCTGCTTTCAACTGTCAGGGGACATTGGAGCAGGGACTCCTAAACTGACACTGTGTGGAGAGGGGACCACATCCATTCTCCACCTCTCTTTGAAATATTCTAGCCTCGGGGTGCCCACTGTCACCACTCCTGTTCAGTATAGTTCTGGAAATATTAGACAGAGCAATTAGACAAAAGAGAGATAAAAGGAATAATGATTGAAAAGGAAGAAGTGAAATTATCATTATTTGCAGATGACATGATACTCTACATAGAAGACGCCAAAACTCCACTAAGAGTCTTCTAGGTTGAATAACCAATTTTTATTTTTATTTATTTATTTATTTATTTATTTATTTATTTTGGTCTTTTTGAGACAAGGTCTCACTATGCAGTTCAGGCTGGCCTTGAGTGCACTTTTGTAGCCCAGGCTGGTCTCGAACTTGCAGTGATCCTCCTGCCTCAGCCTCCAGCCTCCCAAGTCCTGGGATTACAGGCGTGTGCCACCAGGCCCAGTCCTGAATAATCACATTTGGTAGAGCAGGAGACAACGTCAACACTGAACAATCAACAGAACTTCTGTATACAAACAAGGAATGCACAGAGAGAGAAGTTAGGGAAACCACGCCTAACACCCCCAAAATGAAATACTTAGGAATCAATCTCACAAAGGAAGTAAGAGATTTTTACAATGAAAATGATAGTACTCTGAAAAAAGAAATTGAAGAATATTTCAGAAAATGAAAAGATATCCTTGCTTCTGGACAGGAAGAACCAACATTGTGAAAATGGTCAGACTCCCAAAATTGTTACACAGATTCAATGCAATCCCAATTAAAATACCATTAGTGTACCTCGCAGATCTAGAGAAAACATTCCTAAAATTCATCTGAAACCCAAAGAAATCTAGAATAGCAAAAGCAATCCTGGGCAACAAAGGCAAGGCAAGAGGCATTATAATCCCTGGCTTGAAATTCATAGGTTCTGGCCCTACTGTGGGCTGCTGAAATTATTATGGTGGTCATCTAATATGGTTGAAGCCCTTAAAAGAAAAGCCTATCTTCCTAAGACCACCTCCCCCTTCTTCTCCAACTCCATCCAGAATACAGTTTCCTTTCACCCTTCCCGCCACCTCAGGGAAGACCCCCAATCAGCTCTCTCAGGTATATCTAAACATCCTCTTCAAATTCCACCCCAGCCAAAAGACCATAAAAAGCCTCAGCTTCCCTTTGTCCAACTCCAGAGAATTCCTTATCTTCCCCACATTCTCTCCATGTCCTCAAAGAAAATAAAACCCCTTTCCCTTCTTCCTTCTGCCTGTTTCTCTGCTGTGCCAGTTACCTGAAGAAAAAAAAAAACCTATCCGATATTATGCTACAAAGGTACTGTGATAAAATCAGCATGATACTGGCAAAAAAAAAAAAAAAAAGAAAAAGAAAAGATAAAAGAAGGGCGAGCAAGATAACTGAGGGCCTAAAGCGCCTGCTTAGGCAACCGCAGGGACCACGGTTGGATCCCCAGCACCACATGCTGCGCCAGCCCCACTTCCAGGGCAGGCTGAACTGGCCATAATATAAATAAATAAAGTTTAAAAGAAAGAAAGAAAGTAAGTTTGAAAAAAGAAAAAGACCTGAGAATCAATGGAACTGGTTAGAAGATGTAGACACAACTACAAGCACATTCAGCCACCTTATCTTTGACAAAGGGGCCAAACATGTTCATTTAAAGAAAGATAGGCTCTTTAACAAATTTCCAGCGCTGGGAAAACTGGTTTTCCACATGCCAAAGGCTAAAATTAAACCTTTGGATATCACCATGCACAAAATTACAGTCAAAATGAATCAAGATTTAAATATTAAAACTGGGGCCAGGGAAATAGTTTAGCAACATAAGTGTCTGCCTAGTGATCACAAGGTCCTGAGTTGGCTCCCCAATATAAAAAATAAAAACAAAAAAACCTGAGGGGCTGGGAAGATAGCTCCATAGCACAAGTACCTGCTTGGCAAGTGCAAGGTCATTGTTATGGTTTATGTCTAGTTGTCCCCAAAAGCCTCATGCAGTCATGGTGTGGGGACTTCTACAGTCTGAGACTTGACTCATGATCCACTGGGATTATGTGTTTTAGTACTGATGGGACTATGGGTCTGAGTACTTCTGGGATTATGGGTGTGGCCTAAGGCAGATGCGCTGAGGCAGAGAGCCTGAATGTAATATAAAGAGAGACAGAGGGACAGACTCACGCTGTTGCTGTCTGCTGCCTTGGTCGGTCAGTTGCCTCTGTCACCATTTTGTTGCTGTCCCCTTGCCATGAATTGCTGCTCTCTGCCATGTGCCACTCAGCCTTGGAGCCAGCCAAATATGGACTGAAACCTCCAGCAACTGTGAGCTAAGTGAACCTTTCCTGCCTTCATTTTGAGTGTTGGGTATTTGTCCCAGCAATGAGAGAAGAGTAACTAAGACAGAATTTGGTACCAGAGAAGTGAGGTCATTGCTGTGACTAACCTGACCATGTGGATTACAAGTTTTGGGAATGGCTTACGGGAAGAGATAGGAAAGGTTTGGAAGGTCCTCTACTTGTGAAGAGCTGGAAAAGCTTCAGGTGTTCTGTAGGAGAGATTCCGGTTAGAGCTTAGACCAGAAGACTGACAGAAGGCCTGCTGTAAAGACCAGGCTGGGGAGGTTTCTGATGGGAAAAAGGACAGCATTGGTCATTGGACTCCAGATGATTTGTGCTATGGATTGGCTGAAAGTTTATTGGAATTTTGCTTGTGTCCAGAGACTTTGCCTAAGACTGAGATTAAGAATGGCGGACTGATTAATCTTTCAAGAGATACTTCAAAGCAGCAAACTATTTGGGTGATGGCATGGTTGTTATTGGCAACTTTTAGCCAGATTTATGTTGAAAATCAAGAGCGAAGAGCCAAGCAGGATGATTTAAAATATTGTGAGTTCGGCCAGGAAGGAAGCACCAGGAAAGCTTTGGACTACAAAAATGGAGCTGAGAGGATCTCCATTGCTGGGAAGGAACCAGAGAATCAAAAGGATGACCTGAGAGCATCACAAGAGGTGGCAGCTCTCCACCCTTTGCAGCCCCAGAACTGCAAAGGAGAGAGGCTTTGCCTTGAGAAGAAAGCTGCAGAGACCCAAGTACCAGAATGGCGGCAGCGGCCAAACCAGGTTCTAAAATGGTGCCGGCATGGAGAATCTGTTCCTTGGAATCAAGGTCAGAGTGTTCATCAATCCAGGCACTCCACCCCTACAACCATGAGAGAAGGAAGCCTGGCTACTGCTCCAGCTGGCAGCAGACCTTGGTATCATCCATATGGCATTGGTTTTAGGTGCATTCAGAATGCAAGAGTTGTTAGGTTAAGAAGGCTTCCACCTCGATTTCAGAAGAAGGTCTGGGAGGCCAGGGAATGTGCCCCTGAGAGGGCCATGTGTGAAGCAGAGAGTGAGAAGCCAATTCAGTGGAGACCCCAGAAGTTTGGAAAAGCCAGAAACGTGGATTGTCTAAGGGCAACTGCAAAGAGGGAGCAAATCTGGCCTAAGAGAGAAGCCATGGAAACTACTACCCAGAGTGCTGTAGGGGCGGAGCTGTGTTAGGCTTTTGGAGCTCACAACTCAGAGCAGACTGCTTTGGATATTTCAGTTGGAACTATGGGATTTAATGTTTACCCTGCTTGATTTTGGACATGTGTTGGTCCCAGTGTTTTGTATCACCCTGTTGTTTGCAACTTTTGGATTGGTAATGTTTATCTTGTGCCTTTGAATGTTGGATCTGTTTCACTTTTCTTTTGTATAGGAGCTCATAGTGAAGAGTTTTGCCTTGGATCTTGGAGGAGACTTGGAACTTGGACTTTTCAGTGATGCTGAAACTGTTGGGACTTTGGCAACTCTTCCAGATGGACTAAAATGTCTTTTGCACAAAGGGATGTGCATGAGACTTTGGGGGTTCGGGGGAAGAATGTTATGGTTTATGTCTAGTTGTCCCCTCAAAGCCTCATGCAATCATGGGGTGGGGCCTTCTAGAGTTTGAGACTTGACTCATGATCCACTGGGATTATGTGTTTTAGTACTGATGGGACTGTGGGTCTGAGTCCTTCTGGGATTATGGGTGTGGCCTAAGGCAGATAGGCTGAGGCGGAGAGCCTGAATGTGACATAAAAAGAGACAGAGAGACAGACTCACCTGTTGCTCTCTGTGCCCTGGTTGGTCGGTTGCCTCTGTTGCAATTGTTGCAGTCCTGCTGTCAGCTGGATGCTCTCTGTCCTGTTCCACTCAGCCTTGGGCCAGCCAAATATGTACTGAAACCTCCAGCAACTGTGAGCTAAATAAACCTTTCCTTCCTTCATTTTGAGTGTCGGGTATTTGTTCTAGCAATGAGTAAAGAGTAAGACAGTCATGAACCCTGGTCCTGCCAAAAAACAAAACAAAACAAAACAAAAAACCTTGAAAGACTAGAATTGGGTGTGGTACCACATACTGTAATCTCAGCACTCAGGCAGCCGAGGCAGGAGATCATTGTGAGTTCGAGACCAGCATGGGCTACACAGTGAGTTCAAGGCCAGCCTGAACTGCATAGCGAGACCCTGTCTCAAAAAGACAAAAACCAAAACAACAAAAAACAGAAACACTAAATTTTCTGGAGGAGAAAGTTGAAGGAAATCTTAAGGACATAGGGCTAGGTAGAGAGTTTATGAACAAAAACCAAACTGCATGGGAAATACTTCAAAAAATCAACAGTTGGGATCTAATCTTATTGAAAAGTTTCTGCATATCAAAAGAAATCACCAACAGTGTAAAAAGAAAACACATGAATTGGGACAAAATTATAGCTGACTGTCCTGAGACAATAGACTTTTATGTAGAGCATATAAAGAATTTTTAGCCTGCCTGGCAAGTGCAAGGTCCTGAGTTCAATCTCCGGGAGGGGGAAAAAAAAAAAAAAAAAGTTCAGCATCATTGGTCATTGAAAAGATGCAAATTGGGCTGGCAAGCTGGCTCAGTGGTCTAAAGCTCTTATTTAGGAAAGCTTAGGCAACCAAAGGGACCACAGTTCAATCCCCAGCACCACATGCTGTGCCAGCCCCACCCCCAGGGCAGGCTGAGCCAGCCATAATATTAAAAAAAAAGATGTAAATTAAAGCAATGTAGAGATATCATCTTATGTCAGAAAGAATGGGTATCATCAAGAGGTCAAACAATAACAAATGCTGGAGGGGGTGTGGGGAAAAAGGAACCTTTCTTTACTGTTGGTGGGAGTGCAAGCTGGTACAACCACTATTGAAATCAGTGTGGAGATTCCTCAAAAAGCTAGGATTGGAGGAGCCGGGCACAATGGCGCACACCTGTAATCCTAGCACTTAGAAGGCTGAGGCAGAAGGATAGATGTGAGTTTGAGACCAGCCTGGCCTACAAAAGTGAGCTCAAGGCCAGCCTGAACTGCATAGCGAGACCCTGTCTCAAAAAGACCAAAGAAAGAAAGAAAGAAGCCAGGATTGGAGGTCCCATTCAACCCAGCATGCCTCACCTAGGTATTTTTCCAAAAGAACTGAAAACATCGTATCACAGTGATATATGCGTACCCATGTTTATAGAAGCATAATTTGTCACAGGTAAATCTTGGAAACAACCCATCAACTAAGGAATGAATAAAAAAAGATGTGGTATTTTTACACAATGGAGTATTACTCAGCTATGAAAAAGATAAATTTGGGGCTTTTATTGGTACATGAATACAAGCAGAGACTGTATTAGGAAGTGAAACAAATCAGACGTGCACATGCGAACATTGTATCATCTCGCTAGTGTGAAAACCTGAAAGAAAATAAAATATGAAAGATATAATAGCTACTGTTTTTTGTTTGTTTGGTACCAGGAATTGAACTCAGGACCTTGTGCTTGCCAGGAAGTCACTTAAGCCACTGAGCTATCTCCTAGCTCTATAACAGCTACTGTGAAAGGGAAAGAATCTGTTCAATGGGAAGGAAAAGTAGATGAGGAAAAGGATAAAGGAAAGAAGGGAAAAAGGTAGTTGATTTCTGCTGATCTACTGAAAGGAGTAAAGCTGAATTTTCTAAAGTTTTTGTTTCTATGTTTTTCTTCTGTTTCTCATAACTTTTTTTCCACAGTTTCACAGGTTTATGTCCCTTAACCTAAACAATAAATTTGAAGGTAACATTATGCAATACAACAATCATTGTTGAATTTCTGTTACTTTAATGAAATTTCATATTGTTTCTGTCTGCTCTCTCTTTTTTTTAAACCATTTTTGTAATATTTTTTCATTTTGTATTCTTTAAAAAAACACTTATAGGGGCTGGGGAGATAGCTCAATAGACTAAGCCCTTGCCTGCCAAGTGCAAGGTCCTCAGTTTAATCCCCAGTCCTGAAAACAAAACAAAACAAAACAAACAAACCCCTTATAAAATCTTCTACAGTGCAAGTCAGTGCCAGGCTTCCTCCACTTCCCCTCCTTAGCCCTGGCAGCGCCAAGCCCCTCTGGGAGCCACCCCTACAGGCTCTGGCCACATCCCTCCTGTCTTCCAGGTTGGGCCCATTCATTCATTCATTCATTCATTCTTTCTTTCATTCATTCATTCACTCACGCACTCACTCCACGGGCTAGTGCATCCTCACTTAGGGGAACAGGTCTCTAAGGTCTCTCTCTGTCTCTATTTCTCTCTGGTTTTTAAAGACAAGGCCGTGAACTCACAGCCCAGGATGATGTCTTCCTGCCTCGGCCTCCACCACGCCTGGCTAGGGAGATCTCAATTTACGATCCTAAGCAGCGCCAGACCCGCCCCCAGCAGTGAGGGCCAGCGCGGTGGCAGCAGGGCGTCCGAGGGCACATTATGGGTTTGGCCTGTCCTTGGCACCTTAAGGCAGGACGCGCCACGCGGGCTGCCAGGGCCCCCTGGAGACCAGGCTGGGACTTCCCGAGATCCACAGCGCGTTCAGGTAGCGCCTGCTCCAGGATCCGACCTCAGGTCGCCTCGGACTCCGGCAGGCGGAATGGCCGGGAGCTAGGACAGCACGGCGGCGCCCTCTGGCGGCGCGCAGGGGACGTGCCCCGGGTTTGCACCTGGGAGTGGCTGCAGGCGTCACAGAGCCGCAGTGACAGTCGCCGGAGGGCAGCGCCGGCGCCATCCTGCTCCCGCCCCGACTCCAGCGTCTGGGATCCGCCGAGGCCGCCGAGGCCTCATCACCTCGCGGCGACAGGTTCTGAAATCGGCCCTCACCCCCGGGCGCTCGCGCTCCGGCCTGGGATCTTTCCTAACACCCAACAGCTCGAGGCGCTGTGGTGAAAGAGGGGCTCCCAGGGCGCAGAGCCCCGCCGCCTGCCCGCCGGTCCACAGGGCCCGCGGCTAGGGGCTGTCCCTGGCCCGCCCGGCTCCTGGAGGGGCGCCCCCCGCTGGCCCTTCTCGCGGCAGCCGCTGCTCTGCTGTGTCTGACGGTGTCACCACTCCCGCTCTCTCTTGATCAGTTTTGGCTTGTCTTCTTTTGCTGTCTGTGCCCTTTTATTGATTGGTCTTTAAGTTTTAGTTTAGGGCTGGGAGACAGCTCAGTAGACTAAGCGGTTGCCTGGCAAGTGCGAGGGCCTGAGTTCAATCCCTGTTCCTGCAACAACAACAACAAAAAAAGCTACTACATTGGGGGATGAATATCATATTGGGGAGATAGCTCCCTGGCAA
>PVKN010002822.1:0-40380 GCA_004027915.1 Capromys pilorides
AAAGGCACTGTATTGATCATGTTATGACATTTTGCAGCAACAAAAACATGCACTCAATTTATTATATTTTAATGTAATTATAAAATACTAATTTTTAATTTTCTTCCAGGTTGAGTTACTATTACGATTATTCTTGGCATACAATTGATCACAATAATCTAAATATATAACAAATGTTTATTTTATTAGTAATGCATGTGAGGTGAATTTTTAAATTACTTTATGCTTTTCCGTATTCTTCCTAATTACAGCATGGACTCAACATTCTTCTTATTCTTATTTTGGTTTTTCAAACATAAGTGCTGAGGAAATCTGTACATACAAATATAAGTAAATATGTGTGAAAGAATGTCATTCATTATTTTAACAATGTCATTCAGTTATTTGAAATCCTTTTGAATTTATTTGCCACAAGGAGCACTGTCAATTATCATCAAAAGAAGAACCTATTCAGACCTTCTTCCAGTTCTCTTGGACTTAAAGAAATAGAAACATCACTTAGAGTTTTTTGCTGGCCACTAAGCTTTTTTTTTTTTAGTTTTCTTCTTACTATTTTATTTATTTTTAAGTTTATTTTATTTCATTTTTTTAAAACCTCATTTATTTATTTATTTGTGCTCTGGCTGGCTCAGCCTGCCCTGAGGGTGGGGCTGGCGCAGCATGTGGTGCCTGGGATCGAACCACAGTCCCTGTGACTGCCTAAGCTTGCCTAAGCAGGCACTTTAGACCACTGAGCCATCTCGCCGGGCCCCTATTTTATTTTTTGACATAGGATCTTGCTACGCAGGTTGCCGGCATGGTGAGCCTGGGATTCCAGGGCTGGCACAGCATGTGATGCCACAGAATGAACTCAGAACTTTGTGCTTGCCGGGCAGGTGCCTACGCGCCAAGCTGTCTCCCCAGCCCCGGCCACTGAACATTTAGATATTCCCTTTCGTGTGTGTGTGTTTCTGGGATTCTGATATCCAGGTCAATGTGACTTTCTCAAACTAGAGACGGAGACCTGCTCTTCCGGTCTTGTGGCGAGTCTGAGATGGGTCAGTAGACAATGCAAAATGAAGACCATTCGGGTCCTCTTTTCGCTATCGCGCGAGTGCTGTTTGTCTGCCCTAGGGTTGTGCTGTTGGATTGGACGAGCGCCAAGCTCGGGCATCAGGGCTCTGACTGTAGTCACCAGCTCACGAGGAGGAGGCTGGAGCGACAGCCTGGTCACGCCTTACCTCTGATCTCATTTCCTCCTCTGCAGCCCTGGGGCGGAGGGTCAAGGCTGGTCATCAGCTCTAGCATGCTGTGATTTATCTCCTTGGCAGTGATAAGAAACTAACTGGAGAAGAGAACAGGATGGAGAAAACTGGGTTGGTACAATGGGTGGTACTGTTTCCAACATGGTGACCGGAGGAAGACCTTCGAAGAAGGTGGTTTAGTCAGGGACCCGAAGGTAGAGGGGCAACCATCATGCAGACAGCTGGGGAAGTAGCAGGCCTGGTACAAGGAAGCCAGGGCATAAAGGGCCAGGGCTTGGGAGGCTCTTGGCACGGGTGAGACAAGCAGGAAGGCCAGTGGGGCTGAAACCGAAGGACCACAGGGGTCAGGGGCTGACAGTGAACAGGGAGGGCAGGTGTGGGCCCCAGACAAGGTGTTGGTCTTGGGGCATTACACGAAGTCATCTAAAGCTCTTATGTGGGCCTGGGAAGTTAGCTTGGCATTCTAAGTACCTGCCTGGCAAGCAAGCACCCAGGTTCAACCTCAGATACCGCATGCCATACCAGTGCACCGCACCAGCCACTGAAACCAGGCATGATGGAGCACACCTGTAATCCTAGCACTGAGGAGACTGTGACAGGAAGATCACTACTAGTCAAGCTGCCTTGCAAACTCTGAACCAAATAAATAAATAAATAAATGATTAAAAAGATAAAAGCAAAAATAAAGTTCTTATTCATGGATAGGGTCATCTCATGTATGGTCATCAACTTCCTTCTTGCTATTTGGGAAGAAGAGACCCTGAAGGCAGATGGAAGAGTGGAAGAACAAGACAGCAGTTAGAAGTGGTCACCCCACCACAGGCTACTAGAAAATTGTCTAGAAGTTGCACAACAGGAAGACAGGGGCTCAAGACCTATTCTGGGCATACAGGCAACAGAACGAGCTGATGGAGAGATGAAGGAAGGCAGGCCTGATGGTGTGCGCATAGGTGTGAGGTAACTGGGTGAGTGGAAAAGGCTGGAGAGGGCCGCAGGAGTTGGGGTAGGGCCTAACCCTCTGCATCTGGGGTACTTAGAGATATCCTTGCAAAGAAGTTGAATAGCAGATTGAATATAAAATCTAAATTTCCCTTGAGATTCAGTCAGGAGTAACTGGCAGGCAGGAGGTCCCACCTGAAGAGAGAAGGAGTGAGAAGAGAGAACGGTTGGACCTTGAGCAGGGTGCACCCCAGCATAGGAAAACTAGAAGCAAGAAATGGAGGCCTCTGAGGAGGCTGAGGAGTAGCCAGCAAGGGAAGAGAGTCACCACAAGGGAGTGGATGGGGAATCTGGGCCATCAAGGCCGTCCAGCCAGCAGTGTGGGGACAATGAGGGAGGCCCTGGCCATGGGAGTCAGTTGGAAAGAGACTGTGGGCGGCCCTAACACAAGAGCAAGGAAGAGTTTAGGGACAAAAAGGAAACACAGAAGAACACCTTTGTGTCATTCTTTGTGCAGTAGAAAGTGTGGGCCTAATGGGGTTGGGAGACGGAGAGGGGGAGGGATAGCTGGAGAGAGAGCCAGCGGAGCCCAAGGAGGGTTTTCACATGTCAGATGGGGGCTGCTAGGGCCCATGAGTATGTTTGCGTGAGTTATGCAGGAGGAGGGGGAGATAAGGAAGCCGGGAGAAGAAAGAAGCCAAGTCTTAGGGTGCCTGCGGGGATGCTGGGAGCGGGTACCCTGCATGGGCACAGCTGTGGGCGGGAAGTGGTACCTGGAGCAGAAACTCGAGGCAGCTCCTTGGTGAAGGCTGCTGCTTCCTGAGCAAACAAGTCCAGCCGGCCTGGCTACCGAGGTGCTCACGGTTAGTCGTTATCTCTGTGTGCTGCTTCTCCTCTCCGGCCCCAAGCAGCTCATTGGCACTATCCAGCTCCGCCTCTCAGACCAAACAGGCTCTGCTGCCTAGATCCCAGCGGCGTGGCGGCAGCAGTCATCCCTTGTGAAACCCCAAATAGGACTGTGTTTTACTTTCAGCTTCTTTAAAGGCCCACCACCTTCTTCTAGAAGAGTCTGACCTCACTTTCTTGTTCTGTGGCAGCCGTGAGCAGGAGCTGTACCTTCCAACTGACAAGAGGAGGGGACAGAAGATGTAAGAGAGCTCGGGCTCTAAAGCATCTGTTAATCCATATACTAAACACAGTGGTAGACATCAGCAAACTTTTCATAAAAACCTGCCTTAAAGAAAGCAGTTGAGGGCCGACGAGATGGTTCAGTGATCTAAAGCGCCTGCTTAGGAAAGTTCAGGCAACTGCAGGGACTGCAGTTCGATCCCTGGCACCACAAGCTACACCAGCCCCCCCCCCACCAGGGCAGGCTGAGACAGCCATAAAATAAATAAATAAACAAGCAAACAAAAAAAAAAAAGTGTTAAAAAAAAAAAAGAAAGAAAGAAAGAAAGAAAGAAAGCAGTTGAACCCAACACAGCCATGGAAGATTTTAACTTCAGTACAGATGGAAAAACGAAACTTTTATCTTCGTTATTAGAAGAATAAGATGAAAGCAGAAAGATAAAAAAAATTGTGGAAAGAGGACGTTGAAAGATGCATGGGGACTTAGTTGTGTAGCTAAAATATTTGGTCTCAGGGCCCCTCCCTGAAGGCTTCCTGATCCCAGTTCTAAGAATTCCCTCAGGGTATTACCCTGGGCTTTGTGTATGTCGTGACCCTGCCTCAGGTCCTCTGACCCACAGCCCCACTCATGATCCTAAGCCTGTGGGCCAGAGACCATCTTTGGTGATTGATCTCACAACAGCAGGAAAGTAATTTAAAAAAAAAAAAGTACAGAGTTGAGGACAAACACAATATAATGCCAACATTTGTGTGTTAAGTTTAGAAGTTAGTTCGTGAGTTGGAAGTTCGGTGTGGCTAATATGAGAGAGGAGGCATCTAGGGGAGGTGGTTCGGTCATTGGGGGTTCTCCCCTTGGCAGCTATACATTTCTCATAGAACCCTATCTGCTCTCAAGAGATAATTATTACAAGCTAGGCATAGTGGTCTGTAATCCCAGCACCTGGGAAGCAAAGGCAAGATTGCCACAAGTTCAAGACCAGCCTGGGTTAAGCAGTAGTTCATGGCCAGCATGGACTACAAAGTGAGGCCTTGTCTCAAAAAAAAAATAAAAAATAGAAACAGAGAGGGAAGAAGAGAAGGAAAGGGAAAGGAAGAGGAGTGGAGAGGGAAAGAAGGGGAAGGGAGGAAGAGGGAGAGTGAAAGATGGGGAAGGGAGGGGAAAGGATGGGGAAGAAAGGGGAGTAGGAAGGATGGAGAAGGGAGGGAGGAAGAATGGGGAAGGGAGGGGAGAGGGAGGGATGAGGAAGATAGGAAAGATAGGGAAGGGAAGGGAAAGGGGAAGGATGGAGAAGGGAGGGGAGGGGAACAGAAGGATCAAAAGAGAGGGGAGAAAGAGGGGGAAGGATGGGGAAGAGAGGAAAAGAGAAGCGAAAGGGTGGCTTGAGAGGGAGGGGAGCAGGGAAAGATGGGGTAGGGAGCTGAGGGAAAGGTTACAGAAGGAGATCGGTCTCTGCAGTCTTGGGCTCCTGGTCCTCTGCCCACACATGCATTCTCACCACAGTGCTGCCGGCATCCTGAGCTCCTCACCAGAGGCCCATAAAGCAGGCCCATAAGCTAAATACACTTATTTTATTTATATATTACCCAGCCTCAAGTACTTTTCCATAGCAGTGGAATACAGATTAAGGCAGGACCTTCCAAGTTAACATTTGCCATTTAAGATGTCTGAATTCATTTTGCACATTAAGAAAATCTAAAAAGCTAAAAACTGTCATTTCAGCTTGAAGTATGTGGCTAATACTACCTAGTTGTAATTTTAAAAATACAAAACAAGGCAATTAGATGTTTACAGCTTGATTTATCATATTTTTTATTTGCTCTCTATGATGGGGAAGCTATAAGAATTTCTTACATGTCAGAGAGTTTTTGTTAGATTTTTAAGTCTTTCCTAGCAGCGATGGAAAGTGTTTGAAAGAATCAGATACACTGAATTTGCAGGTATATTAAAATTGTAGTCTAAGATATTTAAGGGAATTCAAGCATTATAGAAAAGAGTTAAGATATTTAGGAGATTTAATACATTAAGCCATGACGTAACTGGGTGTTCACTTAAAAAGAAGTGGTTTCTCTTTTGCTGTGCAAAAACAGTCCTTGTAAATAGAAGAGCAAGATTTGCAAGATGAACTCAAAGTGTTAAGAAAATTGATGGCTTTAATCATTTAATGAGGTGCATGTAGGCTTGAGCAGCTGTAACGTCCTTCCTAAGGGTACCAACTCCTCTTGAGCCTTAAGAACCTGTTTGAAAGTCAACTGGCACCCCAGGAAGTGAACCTCCTTCCCGGTTCTCCTAGCCGAGGGGATCTCAGTGTTCTCCACAGAGCTCAGGCCGCTCTACCCCTTCCAACACCCCAACAGGCAGCGACTACCTCATGTCTTGGCCCCATCAGCCCCTGATGACAGCAGTCATGTTGCCCAGGCTCAACGCTGAGACCCAGGTGGAAAAACATCCTCCGCTGCCAACCACACACCCACCACACAAGCGCACGGGCGCATTTTGCCAACAAGAGTAAGAAATTTTTAGAACAATTCAAATTCTGTCCTTGTTTCCACAGAGGTCATGAGCTTTGTGTGCAACCCAAATGAGGACAGTTCTTCTCTCACCTCACGTTTTTCTAGTTCTTCTCTTCCCAACTCTTACAGTCCCTGCCCCAGAGCCTACACCCCAACCCCCGTACCCCCCGTCCTTTTATAGATTTTGTGTCACAAAATTGTAAATCACTACACTTTGGACAGAACTGTCCTGAGATCAAGGATAAAAAGAAGCAAAGCACTAGGTTAAGAAAAATGATTGAAAATGTAGAGAAAAATGTAAAGAGAAAATGCATGCCCTGCACTGTCTAGATAATCTGCCTAAGGGACACCCGGTGCCCTGGATCAGTGCGCGTATATATACAAAATAGCTAAGAAAATTGTACTACTAATTTCTATCAGCCCATAAAAGGAACAGTCAGTGTTTATATTGTTTGACCAGTCTTACATACCTACATCTTATCATCTAGCAACTACTTTGAAGATAATAATATACACTATAATAACCATTGTTAATTTCCTATCATCTTGTTTTGAAATTCTGCATCATTTTTATTGTATTTTTTTTTCCTCTGTAAAATGAAAAAAAAAAAAAAGGGAGGAAGAAAAAGACCAGACAACACCAATACTAAACGACTCCTTCTCTCAGTAAAATCAGTCTCTCTCTCTCCCCCCCTCTCTCTCTCTCTCTCTCTCCCCCCTGTATTTAGGGCAGGGTCTGGAGGTTCTATAGGATCTCACTACGTAGATCAGACTCGTAGTAATTCTCCTGTTTTCAGCCTCCCAAGCACTGAGATTACCCTTGCGCACCACCATGCCCAGTCTCAATCGATATCTCAGTGTACTCGGGGGCAGGTCGAGCACATCACAGCAAGGATCAACCCCAATCCCTGTATCTGCCTAACCAGGCGCTTTAGTCCACTGAGCTATCAGGCCAGCCCTTTCTCTCTTATTATCGATCAAGGCCCAAGGTCTAGAGAGTCAGTTGACTTTCCTGCCATGCCAGCAAATGATTACTACTACTTTCCTGTTTTGTATCTAACTTGGAGATTTGATTCCAGCATTTTTCCTTCTGCTGGTTACATGTCCGTATCCATATCCACCTATCTATGGAAATACTCGCTGCCATCCCTCCTATCCGCCTTTGCCCACCCACCTAGATACTTGCTTTATATATAATGTATTTACGCCCACACACATATATGGATATACTGTCAGCTGGTTCTGCTCATAATGAAATACATTTTTGATAGAACACATTACTGCATATTAGTAAGACAGTTATCATTTTTTAATGTCTTGAATATTATGTGTGGCACTTCCATGTCACTCTTTTTCCCCCTGGCCCTTTAGAACCCAAATCACATGGGAGAATCTGAGCCTGAGTGGCTGCTACCTGGTCCTCAGTTTTTGGAGTTTTACAGTTCTCCCCCATGCCTTGGTCCTTCCCAAAAACCATGGCTTCTGGAGTTTAAAAAAAAAAAGAATTGACTGGGACAAGAAGTCTGTGCTGGGTGGAAGAAAAGGACATGCAGGAAGTGGAAATTCCTGGGACAGCACCAAACCCCACCTGCCGTGACTGTCCTAACCCAGGAGGTCCGTGAAGACAGGGAGGGACGCCGCCTCCACCTCCGGCCTGCGCCTCACACTCTGAGTCATGCTAAACACACTAAACCATTTGGCAACAGGCATCTGAAGTACTCAAGGTGTCTAGCTCCCCTTTGGCTCCAAATTCCACCTTTGAGAAATAATACAAGAAAATTCTACTAGTAAGAAACAATAAACAGTTGGAAGTATGGGACAGATTTTATTGCATTTATGGGTATTTACTAGAACATGATTCAAAATACAGTAAAGAATTAAGCAGACTTGAGCTGTTATACAACTTTGTTAATACCACATAATGAAATTTTATGCAGCTATTAAAAATCACATTGGAGCTGGCCAAATAACTCAGTGGATGAAAGCACCTTCAAGCAGGCACAGGGCCTGGGGTTCAATATCCAGGCTTGCTGTGCAGGCCCTGCCCCTGGGGTGCGCTGAGATGGCAATTGAGACTGGACGTGGTGGCGCATGTCTGTAATTCCAGCTCTTGGGAGGCTATAAACAGGTGGATCACTACGAGTCCTATCTAGTAGTGAGACCCTGAAGACCCTGTAGACCCTTCCCTAAAATACAAAAAAAAAAAAAAAATATTACATTGAATGAAAATATTTTATACCTTGAATAAAAATTCATTTTTATAGTGTTAGGTGAAAATAAAAGCAGGGGCTGGGGAGATAGTGCCATGGCACAAGGATCTGTCTGGCAAGTGCAAGGTCATGAGTTCAAACCCAAGTCCCACAAAAAAAAAAAGTAAAAGCACATCACAAAGAATTTGATTTGAATTTTGATGACTACATACACACACACACACACATATATATATATATATATATATATATATAATTTTTACCCATATTACATGTGAATGCTATATATACATATAATGTATGTTTCATATATTATGCATTTAAGCCCCCATGTACAAATGTGTATACTATCAACCCTCCATATTAGTGGGTCCCACATCTGTGGAAATTTTGATGCAAATTAGATCAAAAATATGTGAAAAAATGCATCTGTTTTGAACATAGACCTTTTCCTGTCAGTACTCCCGAAAAAATACAGTGTAATAACCATTCCCATGGCACTGACATGGTATTGATTGGGTCTTTCACTTCATCTTCAGATGATTCAAAGCCTACAGAACTATGTGTACAAGTTTCCTGCAAATACTAAGCCATTGCGTCTGAGGGACCTGAATATGCACAGATGTTGATATCTGTGGTGGATCATGGAGCAGCCCTCTGTGGTACTGAGAGAGGGCTGTACATGCCTTCTCTAGATGGCAGAAGAGAGTAGACCCATAGTGGAGACCTCCATGCTAGGAAACGCCTAGGTTCCTGCTCAGCCTGGGAGCTGGTTTTTCCTCCTCTCAGGGGAGAGAAGTTAGGCTGCAAGGCAGTTCTTTGTGAGTGTCTGCGTTTCACCCCGAGGGTGGAAGCCACACAACATGCAGCAGCGGCCCTCCCTACTCATCCCACAAACTTTGGGGAAACTACTGGAGTCTCCGAGCTCAAGAAATCCATCTGCAGAAAGAGAGTAAGTCCGAACATGTATGAACTCGACCCTGAGCTCCTCAGCTGCACCAGGAAATCCCTAAGCAGTGGCAGGGACCCTGAAGGAAGCGAGAGGTCCTGCAGCAAGAGTCCAGATACCTGAGGTGCTCATCTGCCCAGCAGGTGAGGCCTCGGGGCATCGGGACCCTCGGGATACACGAAGCATCCCGAGAGATATGCAGCTACAAAAGGAAATAAACATAAACTCTGGCTTGGGAGTTGTGAGGGAGCAGGAGGGCGACAAGCTGTTACAGAAATAGTAGAAATGTAAATTAGAACCTTAAAACTGCAGAATTTCTACCAATGGGCATATGGTAGCTCAGAAAGCAAAGATAAAAAGGGGGGAGTTCAGGGGGTCAAGTCAGGTGTGAGGGGAAAAACTAGTGTTTGGAAAATTCAGAGTGCCACAGTTTGGATGTTGCCTTCAAGCTTGCGGGCGAGGCAGTCAGCTGATCCCCTGCTTCTCCAGCAACAGGACCCCAAACAGCGGGTGTTTGTTAAATATCTGCGCCCACCCCACCATTGGCTCCCCTGAGGCAGACAAGGCAAGTAGGGGCGCAGAGACGGGCAGCGACGTGTCCCAGCCGCATTGTGATGTGATCACAAGACAGGAGCAACACATCCTACCCAAGAGTACTAACTTGGTCCCCCGCCTCCCCGCCGCCTAACGAGGCTGTTGGCAGCCACTGCAATCTGTCCCAAAGGCACGTACACGTGCGGCGCCTGTCGCCTCTGCCCAAAGCCAGCAGGGAGCCCCGCAGAAAGCCCCAGGGGCTGAGAACCAGCTGTTGCGCAAACCTGCTGACGATCTGCGACCACCCGGAACTTCCCTGTTTTCTGTCTATGACGCGGAGGGCAGCCGAGGTTACAGACACCAAATGTTTATGTCTATTTCCCAGTTATAAACATCGACGATACTCCTTTCTTTTTGGTTCTATTTGTTCCTCTCATCTGTGCTTCCTCTAGTCCCTCCCTTGGAGGAAACCAGAGCTGGCCTTCTTTACTGCTAGTTGTACCTTCTGTTTTTGCTTTTTTGGTTTTTTTAAGCGAAGTCTCACGACAGTGCCCACGCTAGACTTGAACTTGTGATCTTTATGCCTCAGCCTCCCCAGAAGCTGAAATTACAAGGTGCACCACCACCATCTGTCTCACTTCTTTCTTTAGAAAGTAACTTACTTGCTTGGTTATTTAAGTGATAAAGCTATCTCAAATGACAGACCCCGAGCGCGCGGGGGGGGGGGGGGGGGGGGGGGTTGCAACAATATAAATTATGTTTTAGTGCACAAAATATTCTCCCTGGGGATAAAGAAATCAAAATTCCCCATCTCATCCACACAGTCACCATAGGGCACTCACGTGTGTCCCGTATTAGCTGTCAGCATAATTTCCAGGAGCGAATTTAATTTTTAGTTCAGCTCCTAGAGCAGTGCTCAGGACCCGTGCTTAATAAATGCTCAGTGAGGTAATAATCCTATTTTTAGATAAAACATTGAGGCTAAGAAAACACAAACAGTCTAACTTCTCCTCCATACTCAGCCATGACCCTGTCACCCAACCAAATGTGGTCAGCTCAGTACCCTGAACTTTCCCCTCCTTTCTTTTTGGACTGATTTTTCCCGTCCCAGCTCTGATGTACTGTGCTCGCTCTCCTGGGTGAGACACCTATGTTTTCACGCTGAATGTGTGGCAATGATATGTAAATTCTCCCACTCGATCCCCCAGCCTTCTCTCCCCCCCCCCCACCCCACCCCTCAAAAAATGTCTCACTATAACAGAAACATCTCAGGCTGGTAGGCGAATTTCGTTCCAAAAAATAGATGCTAGGAAGGTTCCAACACTGGACTTCACACCACAGCTGTTCAAACAACCTCTTAGACTCAGCACATAACTCTCCTGGGCTCGAGAACAGACGCAGGATTCAAGAGCGGTCCTCTAACCCCAGCGCCTCCTGCCCAGAAACTGAGCTGCAGCGCATCTGCCCCAAAGAGTGGCAGGCTTTCCCAGAATCCTTCACATTCCTCGCCCAAACTTGGCAGTCATTGCTGCAGATCCTGTCAGTGGTAGGAGTTCGAGCATGCATGCCATAATATACCCTGGCGCTGCCCTTTCCCAAAGATGAAAGCAGCACGTCTGCATCTGCTGTCCAGAGAAAGATCAAGCCAGACAGGCCCCCAGGCATACAGCGGGGACTGAGGCTTGTGTCTGAAAATAAATTCATTGACCCATGACTGTTTTGTTCCTGTCCACAGAAATACTTTGAAACTGAGTAGGCGATTGAGAGCCCGGGACACGTGCGGGGAAATTCGGGCTCCGCTCCTGCTCCTGCTGTCCCTCCTGAGTAATCCATGTGAATTTGCGTTGTCTCCTACAGAACTCTGCCTCTGCTTCCTGGGGAATTCCCCCACACAGAGCTCACAACGTCTTATTTAGCTGCTTATAAGGCTGAAATGCAATATTTGGAGAACTTGCTTTGCGAGAGGAAATGATGACCTTTAAACCTTCATCGAAAGAAAAGGAAGTAGTTGCTACAGTGAGATTCCCTCCGCGTGTGCCGTCCTACAAAGCTAGGAATTTCCAGTCTTTTGGGGGACCTCAGTGCAGTTCCTGAGAGATGCTGGCAGGGGCTCTGTACGTGTCTTGGGACGCAGCTCCATCTCCTCTCTGTCCCCCTACTTCTCCTCTCAGGAACTCTTGGAATCCATTTCCTACAAGCAGGAATGAGAAAGACTCATCAGCAAGAAGTATGTAGCCTCCACCCAAGCCTGCTTCCCGCCCGAACAGCCGAAGATGATCAGCGGGTCCAAAGCAAAACTGGAGGGCCGGCGGGATGGTGCAGCAATCTAAGGCTTAGGCTACCACAGGGACCGGGATCAAATCCCCGGCAACGCATGCTGTGCCAGCCTCACCCCCAGGGCAGGCCGAGCCAGCCATAATGACAAATAAAAAATAAAAAAAGCAAAACTGGAGTCTCCCATGGTACCAATACACCAGTTCCTTGCTGGGAAAAGCAGATGGGGGAGGGACAACCAAACACTAACCCGTTTGTGTGTGTGTGTGTGTGTGTGTGTGTGTGTGTGTGAGAGAGAGAGAGAGAGAGAGAGAGAGAGACAGACAGACAGACAGACAGACAGACAGACAGAGACAGAGAGATACAGTTACGTAAGAGACAGAAACAGAAAGAGACAAATACGACAAGAGATGAATGGCTTTGCTTAAGAAGCAAGCTTACTGTACTTTTAGCTTGTCTATATTTGTTTCAAAATATGTTAGAACGAGCTGGAGAAGGGGACAATGAGGAAGAAAGAGAACCATCAACTCCACATCCTTTTCAAAGTCCCTGCCTTTCCCCCAGGGCCAGCCTGCCACCCAGGGAAGGGCAGCATGGTGGCCCTCCACGCTTTCCTGGCCTCCTTCCTCCCACCTCAGCTGCTGGTTCTTCCTTCCTCTTCTAACCAGGAAGGCAGGAAGAGATGCAGAGAAATGGGAAAGCCTTCCCTACATGCCGTTTGCATCTGAGAACACCAGCAAGGCCAGCCCCTGCCTCACTGGATGGGAATGCTTGCCTAGGGCCCCAACCTCATCCTCCTCCTTCCTGGGACCCAAAGTGCTCAGGCCTGGAGTGGCATTTGTTGGGACAGGCGGCTGGAAGCCGATCACTGGAATGAAAGCCTGTGGAAGAATGTCCCTGAGGACCAGCGTGGCCTCCTTCCCATGTAGGAAAGAGGGATCACAAGAAAAGGGCTTGGACGAGTTAGTCTCACTAAAGACTCTGTGAACTATAAGTGTGAGAGTGTGGGTTCCTCTCCCTCTTGTGTAGATGCAGAAGAGCCTGGTGCCTTAACATGCACAGTAGGTGAGGTGAGCTCAGAGGACAGCCTGCCTCTAGAGTGGACACCACATCTCCTTGGTCATCAGCAGCAGGGCCAGGCTGGGGCCCCTGTAGGACCCTAAGGGCAGGGTGGGCTCTGGAGGGCTGGAGCTGCTAGATCATTTACAAGTCACACCCTCTGGGGCCCAAGGTAAGCCAGGAGGGACTTGCAGGCAGTCAACAAAAACAGAATGATTATCACAATATAGCCTTTCTCACCACACAGCTGCAAGGCCCAGAGGGGTCTTTTCTTTCTTTCTAGTTATGTAATTATTTAACAGCTTCTTTGATATTAAACTAACATAAAAAAACTGTACAAATTTGAAGTGAACTATTTGATAACTTGACAAAGGCACAAGGCATGATTGCCAAGTGGAATCATGTTAAATCTTTTAAATTTTGTTTCAGTAAAACACATATTGCCATTAACACATGTACCCTATCATCCTTGCCACTTTCTGAAGCAGTTCTGGAAGTCGTCTCTCATGAGCATTTTCAGTTGTGTGGCTCCTACCTGGCTATCCCGATTTCACTCACACCCTTTCCCTTTCATGGTCATTTTGATGTTAGAGAACAGCCAGAAGTCACATGGTCTCAGCTCTAGTGAGTAAGGCAGGTGAGGACACACAGGAATATTATTACAAGCCTGCTTTTCCGTAGGCTGGCACTCAGCAGCAGCCTTCATCCCACCTATAAAGACACTCACAAGGAGCGACTTCCTCAGCTGCTTCTGAAACTGACAAGAACAATGCGATGATTATGTTTGAGGCACTGACGGTGGATAGATGTCTTTCACCATCACCAAACCCATACATTTTGAATATCTTGATCAGTCCTATATATGCCAGACAACCACTAGACATTCTTCCCCCCAAGGATTTTGTGATGGTGTGTGTCTAGATGTTCCCCTAAAGCCTCCTGTGCTCATAGGTGAGGCTTTTAGGAGGAAATTGGATCATGCAGGCAGAATACTAGCCAGTGGATTAGTCCACTGGCAAGCTTATAGTTGAACGTGAGGTTGGGCGTTGAAGCCTGGTTGGAGGGAGGGAGGAAGGTGGTCACTGGAGTATGCCCTGAAAAGGTCTGTCTCCCCACTTCTCCCTTGATCCCTCTCTTCTCTCCCTGTTTCCTGATACCATGCCATGAGCTGTCTCTCCTCAACCAGGCCCTTTTCCTGTGCCACCCTGCCTTGGAGCCAGGTGACTACAGACTGAAACCTCTACCAACTGCAAGCCAAAATAAACCTTTTCTCCGTAGAGTTGCGGGCGTCGGGTAGGTGCTGTGTTTCAGCAAGGAGAAAAGCAGTTAAGACATTCTGCTAACGTTGCATATCAATGAAATCATATGCTGTATGTACCCCTTCGGGTCTAGATGCTTTTGGCATCGTTACTTTGAGATTCACCCATGTTCTTTTGTGTCTGATTAGCTCATTCCTTTCATTGCTGGATAGTGCCCTATTGTCCAGCTGGGCCACGGTTTGTTTATCTATTCACTTGTCAATGCCATAGGGCTGTTTTGATTTGGTAGTAACAAATAACATCGCTATGTACGTTCCTAGACAGATACTTTTGTATACACATATGCTTTCTTTTTGTTCAGTCAGTAAAGACCAGGAGTGGAAGGTCTGGGTCACATACTAGCTATTTGTTCAGTTTTTTAAAGAACTATCGAATTATTTTCCAAAGTGGTTATACCACTTAATATTCCCATCAGGAATGTATGTTTCTCCAGATCCTCACCAACACACTCACCAACCACAGTATGGTCAGATCTTTACTTTTTATTTAGATTCACTAATTGATGTGTAACGGTGTGCAGAGAGGCTTGAGCTATACATATTTTGTGTTTGGCATTCAAAACTGTGTAAGGCACAGAGCGAGTACTAACTGGGTTGTTCTGTCTTGGATGGTAAAAGGAATTAGTTACCAACTGGTAATTCCTCTAAAGGAGAGAGCATGCCATGTGCCTAAGGACACGTACACAAACACCGAAACAATGAGGTTCAGAGACAAAGCAGGGATTGATAAGCAGATGACTTGACCACCTGTTCAGGCCCTTCACCTAGTAAAATATTTGTCTAGTTGCCACAGGCTACTCCTCAACTCAAGGAGAGCCAGTTGTCTTATTTAATAGAGCACCGGGATAGTTAATTTGTCAAAATTACATAGATCTCTGACATTTCTATAACAGCAGCAAAATTCAAAACATGCTGAGGAGTATATCAGATACTCAAGAAGAAAGCTTGAATATGATCAAGTCTTTCTTTTTTACCCATATTCAGGGTGACAGAAGACTCCAATGAGGCTGGCTTCAAAGCCTAGGTTCCTCATTCCCATGAGTACAGTAGCCAATCAGGGCCACACATGTATGAATCCCCAACACTGAATACAGTTACAGTTTCATAATAATTTCCTGAGTCCCTCAGTTAATCCTTAACATAAGCAGTTTGTACAGGTGTTGCATTCTGGAAACAAAACTGATAACGTAAAGGAAGAAAAACATGGTTTCCTGTGAGAATCAACTCTGCCTTATTAGACAATAACTGAAACCCATCCTGTGCTAAGTAGGAAGAGAATCCCATGCTGTCCTTCATGCCTGGAGTATTCAAGATCCACCTTATTTTCTGAAGCCCATGGGCAAACAGCACTTGCTCTAAGAAAAACAACACATTCCATGTTTAAGAAGCAAGTTCTGGCAAGGACATGGACCAGAGAAGATGCTGCTTCATCTCCAAGGGCTCTCTGGAGGTGTCAGACTTTTTGTGCATCTTCAAAGACAGTCCTAGAAGAAACAGATGGACTCCCTGGGGACCTCAAAGATACTCCTGCACCACAGGGAAGAACTTTCTAGTAACAGCTGCCAAGTTGCTGAGTGGGCAGTTTCACAACGTTACAAGTATCGTAGCCCTTGAGTTGACCTCATCTTCAGAGGAGAGTAGTAGAAATTACTGACTCCTTCTCTGAAGAAGAGGTTGGGTTACAAAAATGGCTCCATAATTCCAAAAGGTGACAACGACAAGCATACACACTAGCAATTCTCTAAACCCTTTGTTCTATGTCACTGAGGGAAAGTAGAGTCAGACCAAATTAGGGTGAGCCTTCTAAATTTAACATATGGCAACTGGCAATGCAGTTCAGTGGCAGAGCGCCTGCCTAGTAAATACGAGCCTCTGGGTTCAATCTCCAGGACTGCATTAAATACTAAGCAAATACATTTAACATCTAGGCTTTCATTCGTGATAGTAAGGAGCTCCTCAATGTTTACCCAGAGCAATAATGTTTAAAAGGAAGATGTTTAAACAATCTTTAAATAGAAAATTCTGGCAGGGATGAACACAATAGATTAGCACCGGGAGTGGGAGAAAGCCAAGAGGTTTTCTAATACTCCAAGCCTGGGCTTGGGAAGCAGCAGTGGGGCCATGTGACTGGTGTAGGAACTGACCCAAAGAGGGGAGGAAGAGTGGATTCAAGGGGTACCTGAAAATGGGAATGCTGAAGAAGACCCCAAGGTGACATGGAGATCTTGAGCCCAGACAACAGAAACAGAAGTTGGGAGGAAAATGATTTTTGTACCAGGACACTATGAGTCACCCTAGAAGTTAGGCTTCATCAAACATTATAAGTAGTCATTCTCCAAATTGCCTCACAAGTCAGTTCTGCTTTCTCTGTGACTCTAGGAATTACTGTAAAACGGAACTGGTGGTCTTACAGAAGATGGAAAGAAAGAGTTCATAGAAACAAAGAGGAGAGAGGGGAAGTGACCTATTCACTGTCCCTTTCAAGAAGGAAATTAGGCCTTCAGACTCAGTCTCTGGCTTCCTCAAAGGTTTTCCGAAAGGCAGTGGGTTATATTTCAATACCAAAATCGGAGAATTTCAATTCAGATGGAGAAAGTGTACATTAACTGATGAGTGATGTTTGGTGGATTTTTTAAAAAATTATATTCTCTTTCTCATGTCAAATTAAATTTTAAAAATAAAAGCTTAAATACTAAAAGGTTAAACTTGAGCTGGGGAAATAGCTCAGTGGTCTAAGCACCTGCCTGGCAAGTGCAAGGATCTAGGTTCGATCCCTGGTACTGCATGGCATGCCAACCCTGGAACCCCCGGTGCACCAAGCCAGCCACTTGGTGGTGCCAAGCATGGTGGTGCCTGATAGTAATTCCAGCACTGGGGATGCTGAGACAGGGGAACCACTGCGAGTCCAAAAATAAAGGCAAATAAATATTTAAGTAATCTAGGGGATTCATTTCCTTAAAATAAATTTCCTTAGGATAAATCTTTAAAAATAAAATTCACCACAAAGCTCATTTCAGTTATAAGCTTCTGGCACTCTAACGACAAATCACCTTTCACACCTCATCGGCCCCATCTCGAGCCACCTGCCCTCGTTCTTGGGGCTTCCACCTCATTAGCCCTCTCTCAGGCCCTCAGATACTCCGTGATCCCGCCAGCCTCGGGTTCTGTACATGCTGTTTCCACCACCTGTGACTGAGTCTCCCTCCCTCTCTGCAACTACCTGACCCTCCATCTAGCTAAATCCTGCCCTTCACATCCATTCTGCTATTTTTCTCAGGGAAACTTTCTCTGATCTTCTAGAGTAGGTGAGGCACACACACACACACACACACACACCCCTCCACAGCATCCCATACTACCCCCTTTCTTAACGATCACCTACCATAGACTGAATAGTTGTGCCCTCACCCGCAATATCGAAACTAAATCCAAAACATGATCATATTGGGAGGTGAGGCTTTGCATAAGTGGTTGTGCCGTGGCACGATGCCCTGATGAAGGACGTCCCCCCAGAGAGCTCCTTTGTCTTGTCTCCTCCGCCACGTGCAGATCCAAGAAGGTGCAAGTTTTTGAACCAGAAAGGGTGCCCTCACCAGATATCAAGTCCACCCCCTTGGCCTGGGACCTCCAAACCCCAGAATTGTGAGACATAAACTGCTGTTATTCATACACCACCAGTTAGTAGTATTTTGTTACAATGGCATAAGCAGACTGAGACACTACCACAACTCTGATTATGTACGCAAGGCACGCATTCCATGCTGGCAGAGACACGCCATGGAGTCAGGGACCTTGTTGTCTGATTTACCATCAGCCCCCAGCTCTAAGTCTGTTCCTGCATCCAAGTCCTTCACCTTCTGTGAATGAACAAATAAGTGGCTCAATGAAATGATAAACTTTAATAACTACTCCAATCTTTTATACCTACTTTTTATTTTATTCATCTATTTAGTATAGGGATTACAGAGTCTCACTACACAGGTTGGACTCCTTGTGATTCTCCTGTTTTCAGCCTCCCAAGCACTGGGATTGCAGGCACGTACCACCATGCCCAATCTCAGTTGCTGTCTCAGCATGCCCCGGGGGTGGGGCCAGCACGCATGCCAGAGATCAAACCTCGGTCCCCGCTTCTGCCTAAGCGCTTTAATCTGCTGAGCTATCTGGCCAGCCCCACTTTTCTATTGTAAAGAGAAAAAAAAAATAAAAATAAAAAATGAACTGATTTTCAAAACAGATTAATAGGACAGTTAAATAGTTGGTACATTGTCCTCATAGTAGTTATTCAGAGTACAAGATATTGGCATGATTATGTCTTATAATCTGAACAACTACTTTGAAGATAACAATATGTAATATAATAATGATTGTTAATTTCTTATCATCTTGTTTTTGAATTCTCTATCATTTTTATTGTTTCTTTTTTTGTCTCTTTAAAATAAAAAAGATATAGGCATGATATCTTGTCTAAGCAAAATGAGCACAGAATGTTCTCTTCAAGGAACTAAGAGAAGCTTGCTGTAAAACTATTTTAACTATCTTGTGTATACATATTTTTTTTCTTTTCTCCTTTCTCCTCTATCTCATTGCAGTTTGTCTTTCCTTTTGAGCAGTTTCTTCCTAGCTCATATTATCTATCTTGCATTTTGGATCCTATTTCTCTACTATAGACCAATTAATTATATTGGGCTTACAAGCTCATTGACTTTAACTCGATTTTTATTTAGTCACACTTGACACTCCCGGTAGGAAATCTCTGCTTCCCACCCTATTTTAAGTACAGGCCTGGACTAATGAGCAGGACCCCAATTAGGACCCCAATTCCATGGGTAAAGGAGGAAGAATAAATTGCAAAGAAAGAACAGACTAAACAAAGGTGGAGAAAGACTGTTCTGTTGTGATATATGTAGATATAGATATAGATACACAATAGAGTTAGAATTGATAAACAGCTACTTTCTCTTAGTTCATTGAGAATAAAAGTTTGTACTAATATTGTTTAAACAGGATATTATGTCTGCATCTTGTCCTCTGAAAAACTACTAGAAAGACAACAATATGCAATGCAGTAATTATTGCAACCATCCTCCTAACCTGACTTCAAACCGTTTCACTGTTGTGTTGCTTTCTTTTCTCATTAAAATGAATTTTAAAAAAACAAAGATGTAGAGATGAGAGAATGTTGGACGCGTGAGGCGAGGGGAAAGAAAACAAATGTCATGCTAAACACTCTCACAAACACAGTCTTCCTTGATCCCTCCAAAACTCTATGAAGAAAGAATTCTCACCCCCATCTTACAGAAGAGGCAGCCGGAGATTTAAAGTGAAGCAGCTGGCCCACTGCCATCCGACGGGTGACATGAAACGCATGCTTTCCTCCTGTACTCATGTGGTTGCCTCAGCCTAGAACACTCATCTCCCCTACTCAAATCTGACCCTTGAAGCTAGACCCCAGCCTCACGTGGCTGCCACATAGGTGTGCCTGAGTTCACAAACCAACCGAACTTCAGTCACTCCCTCGCACCTCTCCGCTACTGTCCCTGTTACACACCTTCCTGGATCAGCTTCTACTGAGCTCAACTTCATGTGTCTTCCTCACAAGTTAAAAGCTTAAGGGCAAAAAAAAAAAAAAAAAAAAAAAGCTTAAGAGCAAGTGGCATTCTTTGCCACCTTTCCCCATGGCTCTTCCACACGCCTCACTGATGACAGCATGGTGAAGCACAATGCCAGGCTGGCTTGGGCAGGCTGAGTGAATCTGAGCATACCCGACGGGACCACCTGCTCCCCCCGTGGCCCCCAGCTTCCGCTCCAGGGACCAACCTCTCTCGTTCTGCCCTTTGTCTCTCAGGGGAGCCACAGTGCCTTTTGGGAACCCTGCCTAACACAGCAAGGCCTCTTGGGGACATCACTAAGACCCATTAAAGGATAAGAGCACAGAGGGAAAGTTATGATCCTACTGTTCCTATGGATGTTCATTTTCATATGAAAGTGCTCCAAAATTCATCCAGACTTGACGTCTCAGAAACCTAAGCCTCCTTTTCTTGGAGCACGTGAGAGTCCTTTGCAGGTACTCAGCTTTCTAGAAAACAAAGCTAACTCACGATTAGTTGAAAGGTGTGGCAATTTCCTTCAAATTTATGAGCAAGTATTATAGATTTCTATACTAGAAAAGGAGCTTATTTCTATTTATAGTCAGAGTAACAAATCAAAATGTCCCTCTGACGTAATAAAGAAGCAAAGTGGAACTTAGCACATGTCCACTTGGGATTCTACCACTCACAGAGCGAAACCTTCTACAGAAGTGTGAAGAATGGAGGCTGGGGAGATAGCTCCATGGCACAAGTACCTGTCTGGCAAGTGCAAGGTTGTGAGTTCAAATCCCGATCCTGAAAAAAAAAAAAAAAAAAAAAAGGTGTGAAGAATGAGTGGAGGAACAACCGCAGGATCTCGGAAGCACAGGAAGACCACAAGGCAAAGCAAGGTCATCTTCAGGATAGATTTAGAATGCACAGCTGGGGCTGGAAGATGCCCAGCAGTCATCTAGTCTGCTCTTCTCCCCCTACCCACACAGGAAGCCCAGAGATGGATGGGAATTGCTTAAGGCCCCAGGGACGATTAGGGTCAGATCCAAGGCCAAGATCTACCTTTCTTGGCTCTCCAGGCACAGTCTGTCACGCCTGCCAGTTACTGCCCTATACCATAGCCACTCCAGTTGGGGCCTCATCTCCACCTACAGCGAGGAGCAGGCACCAAAAAGTGGAAGGAGGGAGTCACAGTGAGCCGTAATAAGCCTGTTTCTGTTCACTGCAGGAGTGCACAAAAAACCAGCCTGCATTAGATGGAATGCTTCCATTTATCTTTACTAAAATGCTTTGAAGAACCCCAAAGAGGGCTGGTGGTATTGCTCAGTGGACTAAGCACTTGCTTAGGGAAGCACAGGGGCCAGAGTTCTATTCCTGGCCCCGCCTGCCCCACCAGCCCTGCTCTTGGGCACACTGAGCCAGAGATAGAGTCCAAGTGTGGTGGTGTCCACCTCTAACCCCAGCACTTGAGAGGCAGGAAACAGGAGGATCACTATGAGTCCAAGCTGTGTAGTGAGACCCTGCACACACACACACTAAAAGAACCCCAAAGTACCATATAAATATTAGCTCATCAGTATGATCTATAATAGTGTAAAGTCTGTCTGGCATATTAACTCAACAGTACAAACTTTATGATGGGCCATTCTGTTTTCACAGCTAATTAATCTTTTTTTTTTTTTTTTTTTTTTTGTTTGAGACAGGGTCTCACTATACAGTTAGGGCTGGCCTTGTGCTCACTTTTGTAGCCCCCAGGCTGGTCTTGAACTCAAAGCCATCCTCCTGTCTCAACCTCCTGAGTGCTGGGATTACAGGTGTAAAACGCCATACCTAGTTCAGGGGTCAGGACAGCAGGCCCAGTGACATAAGGCCTCCCAGTTATTTAACTTTTATATACAGAATCCAAATTCAGGCAGAATGAAAGCACCTGATTAAGTTCCTAATTTGTCCTTTTTTATATATGGAAAATTTATCTTTAAAATTTTTAAGAACCTCCAGAGTGTTCTGCATAATATCTATACTTGTTAACATTTCCATCAGTAGTGTATAAAAGTCCCCTTTTCACAGCAGATTTCTTTAATCAGTCATTCTTAACTGAAATCAAAGAATAACTGTATTTTTGATTCGCATATCCTTGATACTAATGTTATCTCCTAATTTGTCTTACGGGAAAACATTTCTGTGCTAGAAAAGGAAATATTAACGCAGACACAACTCTGCCCAAGGAGCAACTGACTGTGTCAAAGGGGAATCCTGAAAAACACATGTCATCGTGGTCTGTGGCAAAGAAAGGAAGGTGCGTGCGTGGCGCATAGCGTGAGTCAGCATAGGTTAGGTTGTACCACAGAAACACAATCCGAGATCTCTGAGACGGTCGGGATTAAATATTTGGTTCTCATGCAGGAGAAGCCTGCTACCAGGTGTTCTATCCTCGTGCATCTGTGGTCACACCTTGCCAAGGTGTAGCCACACTCTCGGGAACACGTGACAGCCAAAAGTGCTGTGTCAGAGGAAGTCGCCCATGACAAAAGCACGCATTAGCCCTTGGCTGCATCAGCAGAGGAGTGTAGCAGGTCACCTATCGATGACTTCCTGCTCGCAGCTCATTGACCACAATAAACCGTGTGTCCTCCATCCGACCTGCAAGGAGGACCAGGAAACGAAGAGAGACAGGAAGGAAGTCATCGCACAAAGGAGAAGATAGCTGTTTAATGAGCACCTTCCACCTTGCTGTGCTTTCTAGATTTCAAAAAACCATCCTAATTGTCTGCAAGGAAGTTTTAACAAGCCTTTAGAAAAGAAAGACTGAAAGGTAAAAATACATTCAAGCCATCCCTTAGTTATTCAATTGTTTGGGGATTTTACTGTCTTCTTTATTTTTCATACTTTTGTATCATAGCATTCTTTCATAAACATATTTTAGAATCCGAGAAAGTAATACAGTTATTTTTTGAAACTGAGAAACAAGTGCAGACCACAAGCAATCATGACATCAATGAGGAAAACGGTTCAAAAAGAAAAACAGATTCATCTAAAAATGTGCTTCTGATTGGAGGGTTACAATTAGCCACAGGAAGAAAAGTAAGAAAGAGGCACAAACTCGATAGGAAGCTCTCTGATTAAATAATTTTTAAAGGGTGTCCAGGGAAGAAGGTCAAGAGAAGACATAGCCTTCTTAATAACCACCTCAAGAGAAGACAGAAAGGGAATTTGAGAACCAAGAAGGTGCCCATATCAGGGAAGCAATGAAATGCAGCCAAGAGAAAGGACCACTACCAGAAAGGGATTTGCTGGCTGAAAATGCAGCCATAGCTCCCAACCACAGGTTTCACCAACCTGAATGTCTCTCTCTCCTCCCAGCCATGGCCATCCTTCCGCTCTGAGTTCCCAGAGCCACCTGCAGTCATGGTCACACCAGCTTGAGTTAAGGCAGTGAGAGGTTTCACATCCGCTTTGTGGAAACACTGTCATGTCTTTATGTGATCCCCATTCTTTGTCAACTGCTTTCCCATCTCAAAATAGTTTTCCAAACACAAAGGTCATCATTTAAAAGCACAGCATCTATGATGTGAATGCTTTCCCATTCAACACTGAGTGAAGACCTTCCAGGGCTTCCCCAGGCTCTCCCCATTTGGATCCTGTTCTCCTCACCCTCTTTGCCTCACCAACCCACTTCCTACCACCTGCCTCTCTAAGCTCAGCCCCATGACCTGCTTGCATGAACTTGGCCTCCACATGCTTTGCTTAGCCTGAAATCTTCCCTCTTCCTCTGGCCAGATAGCCTAAGACTGGTAGCTCTGTCTCACGCCATGACAGTGTTCCTTTGGGTTGTAATTGTCTGCTAGCTAATGGATCCTCACTGAGGCTTCGTTGTCAGTTTTCAGGAAAGCCAAGTGAAGTTTACTTAATGCAAAGTGAACATCAAAACAGTTCAGAGTATCCCAGTGTTCCTCAATGTTTGTAACTCCTTTGCTGTTCACAAGTGAGAATCATGTTGGGAGAAATTACTTCTTCACTTTTCTCCTCCTCACTAAAGAGCCGATGTCACAAGTAGAAAGATATTTTGATCTAGAACTCAAGAAATAGTAAATTTAAATTTTATTTTCCATTCTTATATAAATTGTCTGTCTGGTTTTAGGGTAAAACTACCCCCACTAAAACTGTTTCCTCTTTTATAAAATTAAGACTTTAGGACCTAAAGCTTTAGGTGACATCCAAAGTGCATCTTTCTTTAACACTGAATTCCAGGAACTTCAGTACAGTAAGACAAAGCAAAAAACTAAAACTTAAAAAACTACATAGGAAAAGAAAAGAGTTCACACCAAGGAAAAGAAAAGGCTTGGTGGTAAACTCTGCATCTGCAATTTGGTAGCGTTGTAACCTTGGTCTGATTGCTTAATTTCTGTCGACCTTGACTTCCTCTTCTGTACAACGTGATAAGAATGCATATGCCAAGGGTCTGATGACAGGATTAAACAACATCACGGATTACAGCTCCAGTAACATGGTAAGCAACTATTCTAACTCCTTTCCTCTTCCCTGTCACAGAATTGAAAAGAAAATTATAACCAAATAGGATGTGAGTTGAGACAAAAGTTTCAACTGTCCCTCTATCTGATAGTTCACACATGTTTTATCTCTATGAAGGGGTTTATACCACCTGAAAAGAAATTCATCTGTCCCTAGTGTCCCCAGGGTATTAGTTCCAGGACCTCATCACCCTGCAGATACCAACATCCACGGATTCTTTTTTTTTTAATGCTTAACTATTTTTCTTTTTTAATTTTTTATTACTTTTTATAAGAGATAACAATTTGAGAGCTTCAAAACATGTTAGTAGTACATTCACGGTAATTGACACATTGCATATTGTTTCCTCATACTAGTTATACAGAGCACAGTGTGTAGAAATGACAAATTTTCTAATTGATATTGGTAAAGAAAGAAAGAAAAAAAAAGGAAAAAATTTTCTTCTCTTTGAACTAAGAGCAAGTAACTGTATACATAGTCCAATGTTCCATAATTGCAGTGGCTTATCGGTGAGAACATCCATGGATTCTACGTAAGTCCCTTATAGACAGTTCAGAATTTGCATGGATCCTATACACATCTTCTTTTACAATTGGAAATAACCTCTAATGATTTACAATACTTAGTATGACATAAATGATATATAATTAGGTATTATAGTATCTTATTTAGGGAGTATTAGAAAGAAAAATAGTCAATACATGTTCAGTGAGATACATTTTTTTCAAGTGTTTTCATTCTGTGGTTGGTTGAAACTCGTTGGTTGAATCTGGGGTGCAGTATCAATGGATACACTTGGTCAAATCTCCTCCAGAAAATTCGCAGAGGAATGTTGTATTTTTCTCTATAATCAAGTGATTTCTGTTAGAGCTGCCTGTCTGTAACAATTTTAAAGTTGCTGCCAAAGGTGTCTCCCATCTTCATGGTACAGTCACAGCCAGACTCCACCACTAACTACACACTCAGTTACATAAGTCACCTTGACCCTAATTTCTGTGTGTCACGGAATGAATAGTGATTTCGCTGAAAGAAAAGGAGGGGAGACCTTTCAAACTTTTTTTCATGCTTATTTCATTATTTTAAGTTTCCTAAAATCATTGAATAATGGGGTATTTAAAGTGGGAAAAACCTCAAAGATGATCCAATGCGCTCTGTCAGTTGACACTATATAGAGATTTGACTAAGAATCAGAAATCTAAGGTCAAGTGCTGGCTCTGACAGGTTTTGTTATCTTAGAGTAATCCCTTTACCTCTTCCAAGATGGCTTCCTCTTCTATTGGGATCTGACAAGGATCTCAATGGAGAGGTTTTTGTGCCTTCTAAAGCAATTTTCATGTGAAAACTATCACATTTCCTGGGATCCACAGCCTCTCAACTTATAGACACATTCACTCATCCACATATACATGGCATTTTATGTGCAATATTTAATTTTGTGGGTCATAAAAGAAAAATGCTGAGGCCTAGCAAAGCCTGTGACACAAAATAAGTGCACGATGCTGTATTTCTGAGTTATCTAAGTGAAATGAGTCAAAAAAAAGTTTTCTGAGTCTTCAGAAGGCTAAAAGGTATGGCATAAAGCCACTCAAAATTCCTTCACAGGGCAGCCCCCCAACACACACACACACACACCCCACAGGATCCAGTATATATCTCTGTCACCTCTCCAGAAGAGATGGTCTGTTCAATCTTGATTCGCAATCACAGAAAAGTAACCACCAAAAAATAATATTAATAAAAGCTTTCCCACTTCTTCTCTAAGCCTCATCTACGTGTTCCCCAACCCCCTTTAGAACTACTTTCCCAAGAAGTTGTGTGAAATAATAATTTGGGCAATATACTGAGATGATGGCCATGTCTCAAGCAAATTCTCCTTAAGATATTCAACAATCACATCTGGGAAATCCTCTCCAGTACAGGGAGTAAAGATGTGGACTGTCCGGGGGTTGACATAGCTGGTAGAACCAAGGGTGTTTTCCTGGGTTACCAAAGAAGTTTTATACACTACTACTAGAAGCCAAGTATCTCCAGGATTTCAGCACTGACCTTCACCTAAAATTTTCCTTCCTGTTAAAGTTGTAAAACATGTTTGATAAGAACTCTCTTTTCTTCAGGGAACTAAGGCATTCCAGCGATGACTGGACACGTCTCCAAGTGACTGAAGCCTTCATTAGCATTGTTATTATTTTTGTTTAGCTGCATCTCCATAGCAGCCCACATTCACAATGTGCTCTGCAATTGTGTCTTAGTAATAATGGCTCTCACAAGATGCCCAGAGGCAGAGGGGGTGACCAGGGATAACATTTCTGTGTGGTCCAAAGGGGAACAACGTAAGGAGAATTTTGGAGCACTCCTTGGCTGTCATCTGTGTTCACACAGGCTCTTTCCTGAGACACCACCTTTCTGCCCCAATCTGGTCCTGTGTGGATACTGCCTGAGTGTAGGGAGCCTCTTATTCTGGGGCTTTTGTTTACAACACCAGAAGGAGCTAGCCTGGGCAGCAGACTCAGAACCAGAGAGCCTGAGAAGGGACTGGACCTCGTTGATCATCTACCCAATCCTATTACCTTCAGCTAAGCAGAACCAGGGGGAATACTCTATCCAATTCTGTGTTTTAGAGGGTTTTTTTATTCCACACTTCAGTGCCTTGCTTTTCTCTCTTTACCTTCCCTTTCCTTTCCATTGCTTCTTTCCATCTAAACTGTATGCAGCTAAAGCTCCAACTGAGGGAACATGAAACAGATTTGCTAAGAGTCTGATGTTCACCACCTGATCCGGTCTGGCCTCAAGACAGCTGTTCTGCAGTGTCGTGCAGTGTCACACGGAGGATTCATGCTTTGCCTTCCCACAATCACCATTTCCCAACCCAGCCACTGGCTCTGGTGGCTCCTTGGCCGTGCCTGAATGGACATCATCCTCACCCATTGTGGCTTTCTCCAAGGAACTCCAGAGCTGTCTTTAGGCTCTGGTAGAGGGCTACTTAATTTACTGCAATGCAGTTAGGGCCAGGAGCTCTCTCCTAAAGTTCTGCCACCTGTGTAGCAAAGGTGTGGACACTGTTCAAAAGAGTAGCACCAGTTTTCTCTCCTCTATCCTAATCTAATCACAAGGTCACTCTACACTCAGAGAAATCCATGCCATATTCAAACAAGTATGAGACCCTTCATATGAGGTCCTTTAGAAAACAAGTGGTCTATCTTCCTCAAACGCCATCCCATAGCTGTCAGAAGCTACCAATATTCTGCCAATTCACACACTCAGCCCTGGGGTACAATAAACAAATTAAGCCAAAACATGAAGTACAGCTATGAAGCTTCTCTCCAACCCTGGTCCTCTATAATCCTGATTTGGGGATTTCTCCTTTCCTCCCACATCATTTATTTATAGAAATTTGATAAGCTTCCTGCTGCTCTTCCCTTTTTTTAGGACTACATGTTTATAATTATATGGAGCAAGCAATAAATAAATGAGCTCAGTCAATAACTCCTGGAATCTTTGCAAACAGCAATATTGTCAAGTACACAATCTGTCATTGTTCTGGCTCCTATCAAGTTGAATAAACACATAAAATAAAAAAGATTTCCTGTAAGTTTCCCATGACACAACTGTGGCCACGCCTACTGAGGGAGACATAAAAGACAGAGGAGCCTGACTCAGTCTTCAGTGTCAAAGCTGTGAAGGAGTCATTGACGCTTGAGTCGGCAAAGGTATTGTCCTATCACATCTGTGGCTCTTAAAGTATCTTTTTCCTCCCTGGCTGTTTTCAAACTACCTTCTGTAAAGCTTTGGCCTCTTCCTTTTTTCTTTTGCTGCCCTTTCATGACTTGGTATATGAGCTAGAATTATACCAGTCAGATTTCAGAATATGACTATCTTAATTTACTGATGGGGAACCGAGACAACTGGATTTGGCCAAGGGCCACTTCTCCCTCTTGGAAGAACCCTGTACCACTGAAAACTATTAGGAGAAAACTGAGCTTTTCCCATTCTGTTTCTCTCTTACCTCTGTATAAGGTGACTATCTCTTTCTTGTGGCTTTGTTTTTCTTTTAAGCTAAGCAAGCATTGATTAGATTCCCGCTATGCGCAGTGCACTGTGTTGAGCCTATAGGCAACTCCAAGACAAAAAAAACATTCTCGAAGAAGTTTCCAATCTCGGGGAGGAGGTGGGCGCATAGGAAGTAGAGTAAGAGAGTGAGAAGGACAAGGGGAACAATGCTGAGTGTGGGCTAAGTCAGTCAGTGTAGTCGCTCCAGAAATGCAATGCAGAGGTGGTCACCCTTGCTGGCATCTGTGGCTGACCTGATAGCCACTGGTCTCTTCCTGTTGCAGAAGTCAAGATGGCCAAAGTTCCAAACCTGTCTGAAGACCCAAAGAGCTGTGACAGGTAAGAAGTAGATTGTAGCTCTTGTGACTTAATGAGGGCTTCAAGGATTATTAGAACCTAGCTAGGAGTTACAACAGCCAGCACAGGATTGGGCTGGCAGAGGCTGGCTGGGGCAGCTTCATATGAGACCAAGGAGAAGGAAGGTAGTGTGTTACACAGAGGTACGCTTTGTAGAAGAATTCTTTTTGAGGTCTGCTGGTCCTATATGAATTTCAACATTGACTTAGATGCAGCCTCAACTGAGCTCACAAGCCCAGATACAGTCATATGTTTTAATGGGTTGTGTGCCACAGAATCTACTCTAAGGAGTGCTGAGTCTCTGTTGGAAGGAGGAAAATGAAGAACATCCCAGAAACTCAGGCACATCATGGTGTTCACACAGCCAAACCTCATCAGGTACAAAAGAGACAGAAGCCCAAAGTTACAGAACACTGTGAACCAATATGTTCTTCGCCTTACCTACAGAAATTGTGATTATAAACTAAGTTATCAGCGTGTTGTCTTGGTATTTTCCCAAATATTAATTATTAAATCTATTCTAGTGAATACGTGATAGTGTATGCATTACAGAAGATCTGTGTGGTATTTCAAAAGTATTTCTGTTCTTGAAGAACATTTCCCAGTGAAATTCAGTTTAAACTCTTCAAGTTGTTACCAACTCTAGTTTTTAATACATAAAGCTCAAGCCCTGCCCTAATGATTATTAGTGAAGTACAAATGACTGTATATATGTGAATTTATAGCTGTCCTTAATTTTCAGGGACAACAGTAATGATTTGTGTGCATTTTACCCAAACTTAATGTGCTTATTGAAATTCAATGCCCAGGGAAGGCAAGATAGCTCAGCTGACTGAGCACCTGCTTAGGCAAGAGGAGGGACCAGGTTTGATCTCTGGCACCACAGGCTTCACCAGCCCGACCCTCACTGAGCTGACTAGTGAGATCAGGCGTGGTTGTGCACACTTGTAATCTCAGGGATGGGGAGGCTAAAAACAGGAGGATCACTATAAGTCTGAGCCACGTAGTGAGACTCTTAAAATTTAAAAAAAAAAAAACTTCAATGTCCAGTGAGCATAATGAAACAACAGAATTATAATGTCTCATCATCTTTTTTGACAGTGAAAATGAAGAATATGCTTCTGCCATTGACCATCTCTCTCTGGACCAGGTAGGCAAATGACTGCCCTTCTTACGGGGCTGTGATTCTCATGCTGTATTTTCCACCACCAAAAGACCAAAGCAGGGTGTTGAATCTTAGATACCTTTGGTTTTGTCCTCAGTAGAGGTCCAGAGACCTGCATTATGAGTGAGACTTCTTGCTCATTTGCACAATTTTACAGCACTCTTCATGTCCATCAATTTTTATAGATCGCAGCATTAATATCCCAAAACCCTGAGAACAAGAGTCTCTTGCTTGGGTCAGCCGCTTCTGGCACCAGCTGTGCCATCCTGATGCCACTTTGTGAGGGTCCTGTCTCCTAATGTGAGATGTTACACCTGTCCTCCAATCGCAGCACCAGAGGGTAGAGATAGCTCTCCCAACAGAACAGCTCACAAAGCTGACGCAGAGGAAACAGGCCAGTGGGAAATGAGAAACTTGTTGATATTCACCCAGCTGTGTAATTTTGTGTATGTGTGGTCCTGGTTTTAGTTACTTCTCCAACTGAAGGCATGGTGGCACATGCCAGTAGTCCCAGTACTCAGGAAGCTTGAAGCAGGAGGACCACTACAAGTGTGAGGCCAACCTGAACTACATAGCAAGCCTCTGTCTCAAAAAGACAAAGAAAAACACCTGTCCACAGAGTACAGTTATCCTTAGGCATTATGGGTGACAGGGTTCAGGACTCCCATGAAACCAACATCTGTAGACAGCATTTGCAAATACCCTACATACACTTTCCCATACGCTCATCTCTAAATTACTTATAATATCCAATTGGTAAAATGCCATGTAAGCAGTTATTATATTGTATTGTTTAAGAAATAATCACAAGAAAAAAGCTCCATATGTATAATACAAATGCAATTTATTATCTCCAAATATTTTATGTCTGAGGTTGATTGAATTCCAAGATGCAGAACACATGGATACAGAGGGATGCATGTGTTTCTGAAATATCTTAGAATACTGTGAAATAAAAATTTAACCTTCTGAGAGGGAACTCAGTGGAAGGCTGTCACTCACTGAGATGATTTGTCAATTTATTTCATTACAACATCTCATTTTTGGAGGACTGGCAAGATAGCTCAGCAGACTAAGCACCTGTTTGGCAAGTGCCAGGACCACAGTTCAATCCCCAGTCCTGCATGCCGCACGGCCCTGCCCCGAGGTGCGCTGAGCTGGCAACAGAGTCCGGGTACAGTGGCACTTCCCTGTAATCCCAGCACTGGGGAGGCTGAAAACAGGAGGATCACTATGAGTCCGAGCTGTGTAGTGAGACCCTGTACCAAATACATACATGGAAAAAAAAATCTCATTTTTGAGCCTGCAGATAGCTGAAAGAGTTTTCCTGAGAAATTTTGTGCTTGCAGGGAACTAGGAGGAAGAGAGAGCAGGGAGGAGGCAGGGAGGTAAGGAGAGGAGGGAAGAGCGAGTGGGAGAACTGATGGAGCAAGGTTTGCCCACAACCAGAGTGAAGAGCTTTTTCACTGCATCTGTGGGACACAGCTCCACTGAAAGAATCTCCCTCTAGAGACAGCCTCTCAGTTGTCATTTTTCTTCCCACAGAAATCCTTCTATGACACAAGCTCTGGCCCACTTGACAAGCCCTGCACGGGTAAGTGCGAGTCTCCGAAAACCTGCGAAACCTCAGAGGCATCCAATCTTACCCTGGAGGAGGACTTGGGGGTGGTGTCAACACTACCCCATGAGAACGTTCTGAAGACAAGGCGGCTGGATTTGAATCAACCCATCATTGATGAAGATCTGGAAGCCATCGAAAATTATTTGGAAGAAGGTAAGAGTCAAGCCCTATCGCATCCTCGTTCAGTTTTAAGTAAATGGAGACAATACAAGGTAGAGGAAATAAAACCTAGACTCAGAGAGAAAGAGACAGAGACAGATGACAATCAGGCATTATTTGGTAGTTATTTAAGAAGAAAATTGGATCGGAGAGATAGCTCAGCGGTCTAAGCGTCTACCTAGCAAACACAAGGGCTGGGGTTTCATCCCCGGTACCACATGCTGTGCCACAATTCGAGCTACGTAGCGAGACCCTGCACCAAATACATAAATTTTTTAAAAAAGGAAAATTAGTATTTGTCTCAGGGAGGGAGATAGGGGGGCAAAAGCCCGAGTTTTGTATATTAATTTGTGAGCTCCTCTCTTGGCTGTACTGTAAAGGTTGTAGGACTTCCAGTCTTTCTAGAAAAAGTCCACAGGTACTGATGTCCCTTCATCTTTCTGTGCTTCCATTCCTTATTGGAGCTCAGCAGAGTCCCTGCCTCGGTCGACTGCTGTTTAGATGAGATAGGCCAGTACGTCCAAACTTTGAGCCTAGAAGAGCTTGTGGTGCATAGCGGCCACTCAAGAAACGTTAGCCGCTGCTGCCATTCTTACTCCTGCCACCTCTGCTGACGTGGCCAGTAGCTCTAGCTTACCAATGGTTGCTCTGCCTCTCTACCTCACAGAAACTTGCGTTGTACATGTGAGGAAATTAACCTCACTGAGACACACAGCCCGCCCAAAGTCCCACAGTCTGTGTGTGGAGGCCCCTGGAGCTGTTCAGTTCTGACTATTAAAATTGTGATTTTGCTTCCATGCCTTTACTGTACATGTTTTTCTGTGACACATAAATCTAATATTACTGTTTTTCATGTAACAGCTATGCAACAGCTCATGTTCACCCAGAAGGTTTAAAAATACAAGAAAATATTTTTTAAAAGAACATAAAAATCTCTCGTTTTTGTCACTTCAGAGTTTAACCCCATCAATGCCATGGTGTTTCCTGGAAGTCTTTTCTTTATACAGACACGCACATGAACAGACATATTTTACACTACTAGGAATATACAATTTTTAATGTATTTGATGTAGTCTCACTACGCAGCCTGGACTCGTGTGCTCCTCCTGTTTTCAGTCTCTCCAGCCCGGGATTATAGGTGTGCGCCACCATGGTCTCAGTGACCTGCTCAGAACGGTCCTGGGGATCAAATCCCAGTCCCTATACTTGCCTTATCAGGCACTTAGTCCACTGAGCTATCTTGCCAGCCCTAGGAATACACAATTTTATATCCAGCCTATTTCCCTTAGAAATATATCAATGGCATTTTAGAGTATCAGTGTTTCACCATGGTATATAAAATGACAATGAGCATTCCTGTCAATAAATCTTTATTTTCTTAGAATAGATTCCTAAAGGAGAGCTTACTTCAGAGGCTCAGGGCTATTAAGAAGAACTGATTTCCAGAAAAAAGGATAGCACATGGATACACTCAGGGAAAAATGATAGTTTTTTATTTTAAGTGACAATTTTTGGTGGATTCATTTTTATGTCACAGTAAATTCATTTGAAAATAGAGATAGGAAATACTTGTAATCTTCCTTAGTAATCTCTAAACAACCCAAATTGAGAAAGTTGCACAAATAGTACATCTTAAAAAAAAAAAAAAAAACTATTGCCTGAGAAATCCAATTTAAAAGGAGCAAATAAGAATACCCAGATTCATCTTAAAATCCATCTCCTCTTGACGGATTTCATTTCCTTCCCCTCACTTGGATTGAATTATTCCCAATGTCCCTTCCAGAGTTACTTCCTATGCTTGGATTAGCATATCTAGATCATCTGTGTTTGTACCTAAATGTTAATTTAAACTCGTGGTAATGTTTTCAGAAATCATCGAGCCACAGTCAGTGCCTTACAGCTTGCAGAGCGACATAAAATACAAATTCACGAAGATTCTCAGGAAGGGACGGACCCTGACTGATGTCATTCATCAAAACTTATATATAAGTGGTTCACATCTCAGAGCTGATATGCTTACAGCGTATGATCGGCACCTTGAAGGTAAATAGACAATTTGTCACCCTCCTCCCCTTGTACTTCTTTGAACCCTTCTAGTTTCAGAGTGTGAACCTCTACACAACTTGGACTTTCTAGAATAAGATGAAGAGAAAGCTATTTGAAACAGTAAGCAGGAAAATAGATTAAAAAGTAATTTTTAAAAGTCACATGGTCAAAAGCATGCAAGCTCATCCAATCAGAAGGAGTCCAGCTTGTTGACTGGAATTACCTGTTTGGATGTTTGAACATAATTTTGTGCACCGAGGACACGTCCCGGTGCTGAAACAAATTCATTATGGAAACTGACCTCTGTGATAAAATTTCTTGGCCTTGGTAAATTGTGTTCTCCATACCCAGCCCTGGTAAAAATCCCAAAGACAGAAGTTCCAACCAAATCGGTAAATTCCACAAGACACAAGTCTCCCTGAGAACACTAAGACAGCTCCCAGCTTTCTGCCGCCCTCTCTCCATGACTCCTGTAGATACTCTTACCTTCTGATTTTCAAGATGAAAACTTAAGTCTCTAAAATATTAAATGCCTTACTCAAATTTACCTAGGAGTCAGAGATGAGAAATCACTGCCCAATAAAGACCTTAAAGATTAAACTTAGAACTAACACCGAACTTACTAGATTTTTGTTACCTTTCATAATGGGTTTGTGAGGCAAAATCACCAATAAGCTGTTGTGTGTTCTGAAGAACACAATTTACCAAGTCCAAGAAATTTCACCACAGAGGTCAGTGTCCACAATGAATCTGTTTCAGCACTGGGATGTGTCCTCAGTACACAAATATCCAAACAGGAAATTCCAGTCAACAAGCTGGACTCTTTCTGATTGGATGAGCTTGCATGCTTTTGACCATGTGACTCTTACAAATTACTTTTTAGTCTATTTTCCTGTTTATTATTTCAAACAGCTTTCTCTCATGTTTACATAGTATTTGTATTTTCCATTTTCAATAGCTCTATAGTTTTTAATCGTGTTGCTGTAACAGTCTTCCCATGGATTTTCTTTCTTTCTTTCTTCCTTTCTTTCTGTGCTGGACATTGAATATAGGATTTTCACAATGAGCTATATCCCCAGTCCTTTTCATATTTTGTTGTTGTTGTTATTGTTATTGTTGTTTATTTTGACACAAGGCCCTTCCAATTTGCCCAGAATGGACTTAAACTTTTGGTCCTCCTGCCCCTGCACTTCACAGGGCTGGGTCTACAGGCATATGCCACCACTCACATAAATTGAAATTCCTTTTTCCTATGCATGTATGTATGTATCATATGCATGTGTCAGCTTTCTAAACTCCTCTACTTTTTAGGTCATTACAAATTCAGGAAATCATGAATTATAGAGTCTTATTCCCCAAAGGTAACTGAAAGAGACTCAACAAATATTTATTCAGCCCTTACATAAATGCTAAAAACACTGTTTATCTCTCTGGTAAATATATGGATATTGTAAATGATATAGAGATGTATAGAGTTCTATTCCTCATTTCCAAGTATTTATTTATGCTAGAGCTGGAAATCTAATTACACACAATCTGCAAAAATGTTTGATTTTATAAAAGTACAATGAATTGACTTCTATTTTGGCTCTTCTGTTTGGCAGTGAAATTTGACATAGCTCATTATATGGGAAAAAGGAAAGGTCCTGTGACTCTAAAAATCTCAAACACACAGCTGTATGTGTGTGCTCAGAAGGAAAACGAGCCCGTGTTGCTGAAGGTGGGTAGCCCCTGTCTCAGCTTACTCTCTTTCATTTCTACTCATGCTCCTGGCCGCAGCACTGCCCTCTTCCCTCCCTGCCACAGTCCCCTTTCCTGCACACCCCAGCCCCATTGGATTTCTTACCAATACACAGAGGCAGAACCTGTGAGAGTGGCAATATAGGTAGCAGAGAAAATAAGAGATGCCTGTTCTCTTCTTTCCGGGCCCTATTCACCTCTCATCTCAGGACATGCATGTATTCCACCCAAGTACAAAACACTTGGCATTGCCGCTGAAAAACTTAGTGAGCCAACCAAGATAAGAGAGCAGTGACCCCCTGTCAATGGTCACAAATCAAAAAATCAGGAAACCAAACTTCAAATTCTGACCTCTCTCTCCAATGGCGCTCCCTCTTTATGAGCACCACCATTCTCCCTCATCACACCCCACCCATCTCTTCTCTTCTCCCACTTTCCCCCTCAAATACACACACACACACACACACACACACACACACACACACACACTATAGCCTTAGACGTTTTCTTCACAAACAAGCAGTTAATTCTAATCCAAAAAATGTTATAATCCAATGCCTTTTACCCCAACTAGAATTTATGGTTCAAGTAAAATGAAAGTGATTTCAAGACAATGGACAGGGCAGGAGTTTTACTGATGATTTCATTCAACAAGTGCTATTTACTGAGAACCTTCCAATATTCAAGCGTGATGCTGACAGCTCTAAGGACAGTGAAAGAACAAAGTTCCTAGCACTGTAAAATTCAGCCTTCCAAAACCAAGTCAAACAACCAATAAAAAGTACAAGATGCTATTAAGAAACTTAGTAGGACTCCAAGAGGGAAAAAATGGCAGCATACTATTGAGGTGGAGTGGCAAATGCAAAGATGAGAACTGCTTATAGCAAAGAGCATACTCTGCAAGCGGGTTAGTAGGGTGGGGCATTTAGACAGAAGATCCTCTGTGCTCCTAACTTCTTGCCTCCTGAGCTTAAAGTCCGACTCCAAGATTGTGGGGTATTGTGAGGCATAAAGATATGCAAAGGTAGTGCTTATAGGGTTTGCTTTGGGTTTCATTTGAGGTACAATGAAAAGCCTTTAAAAAGTTTCAGATAGTGCATGTCCTGACCTCATTTATATTTCTTAAATGAAGAATATTCCAGAATACAGAAATCAAAGAGCCAAATTAGGAGGTTATGACTGTAGGAAAAGGTATAGTGTAAAGAGTAAGTAAAATGGGCTTAAGTTTGGGAGATGAAACCAATAGAAAGAAGCAGGAGAGACTCTGTTTGCTGAAATGGAAAAACCAAGAGGAGTAGACTCAAGAAATAAAATTTTGCTGACATTGAAAATTCCAAGGAAACCTCAAAATGCCTACTAGTTTTACATTTAAAAGGGTAAGAAAGAAACAGTTTAACAAAGGGCCGGCCAGATAGCTCAGCAGACTATAGCACCTGCTTAAACAGAGCACAGGGACCAGTGTTCAATCTCCAGAGGGCTGCACTGGCCCCGCCCCCAGCTGAGACAGCAGTTGAGACTGGGCATTGTGGCGCTCGTCTCTAATCCCGGCACTCAGGAGGCTGAAAACAGCACAATCACTATGAGTCTGATCTATGTTGTGAGACCCTGTAGACCCTCTGGGCCCTATACCAAATACAAACAAGCAAACAAAAACAGAAACGACTCAACGTAAAATGTGAAATTCATGTTTCCATGAAACAATTATGTTATACTCTGTACGTAGGAAAAACATATTTAAAGAGATTGAATACAAAGTGGTCAGCTGCTGACCTATCTCAGATGGGACAATGGTGTGCGTGTGTGTGTGTGTGTGCGTGTGTGTGTGTGTGTGCAAAATCTTTAATTTTTTTTACTTAAATGTGGAGATGAATGTGATCTAAATACTAAATTGTTTTCCCAAAGGTATGATTTGCACATTTAGAAGCTAAAATGTTTAGAGATCTTAGAATCACTGGTGCTTGGATCTGAAGCAAAATACCTTTATGACCTTTATGCCTGTGTTAAAGGCCGAACACACACACAGTGCTTCACTTCACCTGCCCCAATAGTAAGACACTAGTTCCACTGGCAGTCTTCATGACTAATTTCTCAACTAATTAAAGGAATCAACTCTTATGAATACAAAGTGACATGCATCTAATTAGCATAGAATAAGTGCTTGATGAATGAATAAATGAAAAATGTGTGTCACCCATCTTGTTAGAGTCATAGACCCAATACGCTGTTTCTCACAGAAGCCAAACGCCAAACAATTGGACTTCAGTTCTTTTTCTTTTTTTTACCATATTTTAGTACAGGGTCTACAAGGTCTCACTACACAGATTGGACTCGTAGAAATCCTCCTGTTTTCAGCCTCTCAAGCCCTGGGATTACAGGTGCATGCCACCACTTCCAGTCTCAGTTGCCATCTCAGCACGCCCCGGGGGTGGGGCCAGCACAGCACATGGGGGATCAGAACCCCAGTCGCTGAACCTGCCTAAGCAAGCACTTTAGTCAGTTGAGCTATTGGGCCAGCCTGGGCTGTGAGAAACAGCGTATTGGGTCTATGACTCTAACAAGATGGGTGACACACATTTTTCATTTATTCATTCATCAAGCACTTATTCTATGCTAATTAGATGCATGTCACTTTGTATTCATAAGAGTTGATTCCTTTAATTAGTGTCTAGCATTGCCTTCAGTTCTTGTTCTCTTACATAATTCTGTTCTGATTATCATAGGAGATACCTGAGAGGCCGAATATCATCACAGGTGATGACATCAACCTGATCTTCTTCTGGGAAATTGTAAAAAATCACTGCTACTTCAGGTCGGCTGTCAACACAGAGCTGTTCCTTGCCACTAGGGTTTCCGATTTTGTTACCTTGTCTAAGCCACCACTCTATATGACAGACTTTGTGATATCCTAAAACCAGCCTTAGCTCTGGAGTTTGTTCATCTGTGTGTACCATGTACATGAAGAAGTCGATCTCTGCTCTTACTCATTTGCTGAGCATGTGCTGAGCCTTTGTAATTCTAAATGAATGTTTACCCTCTTTGTAAGAGAACGGAATATCTAGTAGAACCAACATGAACACATAATGCTATTTATTATTTAAAGAACACCCTATACTTTGCACAGTACCAATCATTTTAATTATCATTCTTCATGACATTCATAAGAGGACCAGGGTGTCTCATAGCAACTACCATAAAGACTCAGATTATAGGCAGAAGAAAACCAGAAAATATAAAAATAGCAGTTGGAATGAGGACCCCAGGCTATAGGATTTCATCCCAATTTCATGCCTTCTACGTATAAATCACTGACACACTCTTAGTCCAATAAGAAGTTTCTAGCATGTTGGTTTTACCATTTTCCAAAAGGAGAGATGATATCTAGATCTTTCCTGTCTCAGCGTTTTGCTGATGTCAACTATTAAGGTCATTTTAGCCAAATACTCTTGAAGCTGAGCCTCAAAAAGACAGATCATGGAATGTTATTTTTAAGTTATTTTTATATATGTATTTATAAATTATATTTAAGATAATTATATTATTTGATTTATGGCAGCTCCTTGCACCCTCTAAGTATGACCGGACATGCTCAACAGCAGCAGGGTCTCTAGCCCGAGTGAGTTAGATGCCGAACTCCAGAGCTCTTAGTCCCGAGTAGTACTTTCTTCATAGCCAGGAAGCTCTGACTTCTAGTACTGAGGAGCCTGAAAATTACGATAATAGATTTATGTTAATTACTTTGCTTGTTTGAAATGATAAGTGAACCAATATCTCATTCTTACCTTGGTATTCTTACGTTATTCAACTTCATGTGTGTAATTAAATTCAACTAACTAAAATCAGAAGAATTTAACTCTGGCAACATTAGAACTGCTGTGATCTAAACTTCCTTTTCTGGAATGTGATCATCTCAATCATAATTGAATAAAACAATAAATCTGATTAGACACTTGGACAGGTAGTTTGTTGCCTTTTTTTTTTTCTTTTGGCTTTAAAGGACATTTTGGTTGTGTGTGTGCAATAGGAAGTTTGTCTTCTTATTTGTTGTCTCCATCACTTTAGTGCATAGTAATTGGGAACAAATACTAATAATTTTAGTATTTACCATAATACTAAAAAATCATATGAATAACTACACTTGATATTACTTTACAAAACTAAGCCAAGACTTTATCATTCTTCTCTCACCTTTCTTAACTGCCCATGTACATACATGGAATTGCGAATGACAGTCCCAGATTCAGTTAAAACTCACTAAACATGAATTCATATATCAATACCCTGTATGTGTCTTCACATATTTATACAAACTCACACACTATCACCCTAAAAGCACCTAACAGATCCATTTGAATAGCATGGATACAAGACATATTGAATTGGAAAAAAAAGTTAAAATCAAGAGGAATTAGAATAGGATGTAGAAAAGCAGTTCAAGATTATCCTAGTACTGAAGACTGGATGATTGGTAGTATTTTAATCAGTATATTTTGGAGAAAATAGAAGTTCTCCATTCCAGGAGGAGGTATGAAGTGTATAATGTTAGACATATATTTAAGGTACTGTAAGACACCCAAATGCAGATATATAATTGGCAGGTGGTAATGTATCTGGACCTCAAGAAAACTTAGAAATAGGGATAAATTTGGAAGGAAGTAATAGGTATACACTGGGCAAAATCCCTAAAGTGACATCAAAGAGAGAAGAAAAGTATTATAGTGAATCCTGTTGGTTGTCCATGCCAGCTCCCTTTCTTTCTTATAAGAAAAAGACCTGATTCCATTAAGTCAGCCATGGGCCTGACCCCAGAGAATAAATTTAAGGGGTTTAAATTCACTGACGTTCATTCTGTATTCACATGACCAGACTGCGTTGACTTAATCCTTTCTAATGAGGTGCCAAATTTCTAAGCATAATGTATGGAAAAGATTTTCCACCTTGATAAAAAGCTACATGAAAGAATCTCTCTGTCT
>PVKN010002823.1:0-40399 GCA_004027915.1 Capromys pilorides
CTGGTTGCCATAAGAATTATTTTATGTTAACAGAGAAGTCGATAAGGTGGCTTTGTCCATGGCTCAATTTTTTTTTTTAATCTGTAAAATGTATTTAATGGCCCTGATCTCATAAGGGCATTAGAGAAATTAAATGAGGTCATACAGCGGTACTAGCAGTGTATGCCTCTGTTGTTTAGTGTAAGGGCCCAGAGAACTCTGTCCCAATTAGATTCTGGTAAACACATCTTTTCTAAACTAGTATGCTTTTCTGATAGAAGAAAGTCTGAATTATATTTATGTGTTAATTCACCCTCAAGAATTTATGGGCTCTTAGGGCTGGCCAGATAGCTCAGCAGATTTTTTTTTTTTTGGAACCGGGGTTCAAACTCACGACCTTGCATTTGCCAGGCAGGCACTTGTGTCACGGAGCTATCGCCCTGGCCCCAACTCAGCAGATTAAAGCACCAGTTTAGGCAGATGCAGGGACCTGGGTTTGATCCCAGGCATGCTGTGCTGACCCTGCCCCTTGAGCACGATGAGAAGGATGATTGAGACTGGGTGGATGATTGAGACTGGGTGTGGCGGCACAAGCCTGTAATCCCAGCGTGTGGGAGGCTGAAAACAGGAAGATCACTTCGAGTCTAATCTACATAGTGAGACCCCCACAGACCCTGTACTAAATACATTAAAAAAAAAAATTATGGGATCTTGCCCGAACATTATTTGAGAGTCATTATTACACTTTTCTGATCCCACTCCACAATGCCACGTCTTGTGAACCCATAGTGTTGGTGGGTTTTGTTTGTGTAGTTTTTGTCTCAATTCAGCTTTGTAAAGGAAATCGTTTAGGTGTGATTTTTGTGTGTTTGCTTGTTGCGTTTTGCAGCCCCAGTCTGTGAACCGAGGTGCGCTGATCCTTGTGCTGCCTCTGAGGGTGGGAGAAGTCTCTGGATGGCCCCGGGGTGATGGCCACTGCTGCTGTTCCTGATGATGACCCAGGAGGGGTCCTGGCCTGGTAAACTCAGAGCAGGAGCCCTCGCCTTTCCTGTGCAGAGCGGGTTGTTGTGGGTGTGGCCCGGAGCAGAAGCCACCTGCCTTGTCCTCCCAGGTGGACCACACTTGAAAAAGGTCACTAGAGCCTTCGAGAGCCAGCCTTCTCCTTAATACTGCCATGGTCGTTAAACTCCAGGGTCTAGAATATTGGGCACGAAAAGGCACGACCCTGCCTCCCCTTCAGAACGCAAAACTAAACGAAAATCCCAAAGTAACATCAGAGGCCTCAGGGCTTTGATCATACCATTAAAAAATGTTTATTTAATACTGGATGAAAAGCACACTGCCTTACCTTTGGAAAAGAAATAATTAAATAACTACGAGGGCTTCAAAGTGTTTCCTTTCCTTCTGCTTTCCAGGAGAAGAAACTTTCTTCAGTCATTTGAATATTGAAGAGCTCGGCCCAGAAGCCCTGGGTGTCTGGGAAGGGGATCAGCCTGTCTGTCCTGTCTTTCCAAACACTTTATTTTTGCATAGTTTGAGAAAGCGACCCCTCTCCCTGCTACCCCTGATGTCACCTTCCCTCTTTGTTTTTTAATTTTTCCCAATTTGGGATGTGCTGTCAGAAACTTAATCCATTTGTTTCGGATTCATTTACACTTAACTCATCAAAATGCTATTTAGCAAGAGGTGTTTCAAGCCCAGGAGGTGTTTGCTTCTACCGAGCAGGAAATTGCATGTCGCTCAGGGTAACCGAGCACAGACCCCAGCGGCTTTCCCACCCGGACCTTACCCTGGACCCCAGAGTGGATCTCTCTAGTGGGTGGCTTTAGAGCCAGCCCTGTGCCTGGAAGAGCTTCCCTGGCTCTGGCCTCCCCAGCCTCGGTGCTCGCTGGTCTTTCAGAGGAAGCTGCTTAAGGTGTTCTTCCATTTCCTGCCCCCTGTATTTTATTTTAGAAATTTATAAGTGTATAGAAGAGTTGAAAGGGTTCTGCAGCCGGCACCCTGTACCCACAGTGGAGACGCCACAGATGCCTTTTTAAAATTCCACAGCGGGCTGCTCTGCCCCTTGCCCCACATGATTCTCAGACCCCTCTCTTGTCCATTTCCTTTGATGCCTTCTGCGTCCATGGCAGACTGGAGCCCACGTCCCTCTAAGCACTGCAGCTTATGTCTCGTTAACTAGAACACTCCACGTTCTGCTGCCCCATGTTCAGACTTCTTTCTCTTAGGGCAAAGCTTGACTACACTGCTCTGAAACTAACCCTAAGTATCCACGGAGCATTGAAAAGCACCGACCCCAGGCAGGTCCCAGGGCCGGGGCTGTCTGTCTGCACGCCTGGGCCCTGCGTGCAGTGACTCTTCTGGGTTTTCTCCTGCCTGGATTGGTTTTTTTTTGCTCTAAGAAACTTTATATAAATGAAGCTTGATTGCATGTATAGTAGGCCCCACCAGCACCACCACCACCCACAATTGCACTTCACTGAGCTGGGGTGAAATTCCAGAAGTGAATAATTTGTGACATTTAAGTAACTTTATCTATAGTACATTGTTGTAAGTATTCCACTTTATTAATTACTGCTGTTACTCTCTCAATGTGCCTAATTATAAAATTTAAAAAATGTATTGCATATATTTGGTACAGGGTCTCACAACACAGGTCAGACTCTTACTGATTCTCCTGTCTCAGCCTCCCCAGTGCTGGGATCACAAGTGTGCACCACCACGCTCTATTTCAGTGGCTGGCTTGGCATGCAGTGCCAAGGATTGAACCTGGGTCCTTGTGCTTGCCATACAGGCACTTAGACCAGTGAGATGTCTCCCTATATCTAAACTTTTTGATAAGTATGTTTATCTAGGAAAAGAATGGTTTTATGTAAATAGGTTGCAATACTGTTTGCAATGTGGGGTATCCACTAGGGCTCTTGGAATGTGCCCACCCTTGGGTAAAGGGCACAACAATGCTTCTGTATGTCATTCTTTTCTTTTTTGAGATAGGGTCTTGCTATGCAGTTCAGGCTGGCCTTGAGCTTGCGTTGTAGCCCAGGCTGGTCTCAAATCCACAGTGATTCTTCGGCCTCAACTACCCAAGTGCTGGGATTGCAGGCCTGCACCACCACACCCTGCAGACATCATTGCATTTAGCCCATGTGTTGCTTTTGTTACCATGTGGATCAGAGGGTGTCTCCTTTGTGTGTGTATAGAATTGAGGGTAGAACTCAGGGCCTCATGCATCCTGGGCCAGGGCACTACCACTGAGTTAAATCTCTAGTCTTTTTACAAGTTGTTCTTACACTGAGACAGAGTCTCCCTAAGTTGCCCAGATTGGCCTTGAACTTGAGATTCTCCTGTCCCATTGCCCAAGTAGCTGGGGCCATAGGCTCATGCCATCCCTCCTGGTGAGGGTAGCTGGCTCCTTCTGACTGCTGAGTCAGGCACCATTATATAACTATCGTTTTTCTTTCTTTTTTTTTAACCTGAAGGGTACGTATCTTCTTTTCAGGTTTTGGCTGTTTAAATAAAGTTTTTAGGAACGGTCTTGAATAAAACTTCTGTGGACTCAGGATTTTCCTTGTCTCGAACATATGGCTGGGTGTGGACTTGGTGGGTCATAGAGTGGCTATGTGTTTGAGTTGATAAGAACCTCCTGGATTTCTTCCTGAGGGGCTGTGCCGCTCTGTTCTTCCACCAGTCTCTGAGCATTCTGGCTGCTCTGCTCCTCGGGCCACTGTTCTCTGTGGGATTTTAACCACAGATGGGAGCCCATGTCCTCCCTCGTGCCCTGTGTGTTACCTGGCATTGCACACTGAATAAAATAATGCACGGGAGAGCAGGTTCACATCATGGATGGATTTTCAGAGCCAGGCCAGCTCTAGCCAGATCTCTGAAGGACCTCTGAAACCTTCCTTTCCCTTAGGAAGTTAAAGTTTTTTTGTGCTCCTCTTTCTTGTGGATCTGTTCTCCTCTTCGGAGGGTGGCTGCCTCCCTGGAAGGGCACTTTCTGTGCCTGAGTCTTGGGGTTTGAATGGGCGCTGTGTATTGAAGTCACCCTTGGGTCCATCTTGCTTGACTCAGCCCTGGAGACTGGGGCCTCTGCTACCTCAGCTGGGTCCCCATGTCCAGCCCAGGGAGACACGTAGTAAGTGCTTCCTAGAGATCTGAATAAAGGCATAGTTTTGGTGTTTCCCTTTTGCAAGCATTTAGTCTGGTTGTTCAACTGATACTGTGAGGTCTTTTCAGTAAGGCCCAGTCTCTGCTGATTTTGGAGGTGGGAGCGGGGCGTCTGTGTGTGTGAGAGACAGGTAGACGTAGCTTGCCTTTCAGATGGGAATGTGCCTATGCTATGGGTGGGCCACTTAGCCTTGGGCTGTGTTCATCTGTGCAGTGGAGCAGATGTAGTTTCCACTAACAGGCCATTGCAGGGATTGGATCCTGGGCCCAGAAAGTCCGCAGCATGGAGTCTGCAAGAGGGTGACCCTCCAGGACGGCAAGCACGTAGCTTCAGGTGAAGAGCCAACAGGAGCCGTTCACCTCCTGGGTTAGATCAGATCTGCCCCCGAAAAGGCGTGTCTTCTTACCAACCAGGGTTACCTCTCATTGGAGGCCAGTTGGGGCTGTGGCTGTGTGCTGCCTGGACTGACAGTGTGAACTGGAGATTCGTGTATAGAAGGATTTTATTTTAAGCTTTGCAAAGGATGCATGCAAAGGACAGGAGTAGCCTTGGCTGTGGCCACAGACACGGGTAGTGTCATGTTCCTCTGGTGGGTGTTCATCGGTTGCATTATGCAGTGCTGCGTATAAGTTTGATGATGCTCTTGAACTCAGCCTAGAATTTTCTTCATGTCTGCCCTTAGGCTGTTGAGACCAGCTATGTCTGGTTCTTTCTTAGCAAGCAGAATGGTAAGTAATCAGTATGCAGTGCCTACAGAGCACAGATGGTAGGAAGGGGAGTGTAAGAATCATGCTTCTAAGAACAAGGAGGAGACGGGAGAGGAGAGGGAGGGGGAGGAGGAGGAGGAGGGAGGACATGGTCAGTGAACGTGAACTGGAAAGGTCATGCTGCTGATCTCAGACCTTTTCTCCTCCATAGACAGCCCAGTTTGCTCTTGTAGAACCTCATGGGTTCTGGGATCCCATCATGCTTTGCTGTTTCCTTGCCCACCTTTCCAACCAAGCCCACCTTGACTTGTTCTTGGGTTTGGGCTGTTGAGGTGCAGTTCGCACAGCTGGGACTGCTGTCAGGGACAGAGCACTGTCTGGATTTCCCTCCAGGCTCCCCCTCCAACACCCTCTTGATCCAAGATTGAGTAAGAGATGTTGGCGAGAGCCAGGGAAAGACATCTCAATTGTTTCAACTTGCAGAGAGGAGGGGGAGGTGGGTCTTAATCCTCAGATGACTCATACGCAAGACACCCCCCCACCCCCTCTGCTGCTTTTAAAAAGTTCCAAGCCCAACACAAAACCAGAAACAAAACCACAAACAAGTTGCCCCCTTGTCTGTACACATACTCAGAGGTTGAGACCCCCTTGGAGAAAGGTTTGTTGGGTGGGTTCCTTGGGTGAGCTTTATAGGTCCTGCCCTGTTCCCCTGTTTTCTGGAAGTGGGTGGTTCTCAGAGGTAGGGCAATGGGCCATCCTGGTAGAGCCGGGTTAGTGGAAAGCTGTCCCGTGCAGCCTGGCGCCCCCGCCCCTGGTCCTTGTGCTGTGGTCTCCAAGAACAGCTCCTGCTCTGTTTGCTGAACTCTGAATGCAGTAGCTGTCGTCCATGGGCCTGCAGAGAGGACATATCATGTAACCGCTCCAGGCTTCATTCCTATGCAGGACAGGTAGGCTGCAGGCTCTAACAGGCCGCCAGCCAGGCTCCACTGAGGCCTCGGCACCAGTGGAAATTTTAAAAAAAGAGCAAGCAGGAGGGAGGGAGGGAGGGAGCGAGAGACGGATTATTTTGTTTCAACGTGTTTGAAAGCAGGATTTGCGGCCAGTTGGGTTTTTTTCCCCTCCCCCCTTATTTACACAGTCTGTTCAGAGACACACTTGGGCCTGTTTGGATTGGGTGTCTGCTCCGGAGACGGGCCAAGCACCTCAGCAGTGCGCGTTGGCACTGCCACCTCGGCGGCACCAGGAGGCCCAGTTGGTCACAAGACCTCATGGGGCCTCCTCCTCCTCCTCCTCCTCCTCCTCCTCCTCTTCCTCCTCCTCCTCCTCCTCTGCTTATCCTCCTTTTACCTCCTTTTCCTTCCTTGCCCCTGATCCCAGCATCCTTGGGTGTCGGGGAAGGAGGCCCAGCTCAGAGGACTTCATTTGGAGAGTTGGGGCTTTTGAGGCTAGGGCCGGGGTGCCTTGTATGGAAAGAGGATTGGGGTCCTGGTTCTTCTAGAATGGATGGGTCTTCTCTAGGAGGGTCTGAGCTTAACCAACCGGCCACATTGTGGAGCAGCGCCAGGTGCAAGGCAGCCAGAGGTGGCTGGAGCCCCTGCAGATTTGCAGGAGGGGTGTTGTCTCAGGATGCTGACCTGCAGTACAGCTGATCGGGGAGCGCTGAGAGGGACAGGGGCAGCCAGTGCTGTGCTCCTGCTGGCCCTCATCCTGCCAAGGGGGCTGCGATGTCAGCAGCATCAATGTGGAACTCACTAGAAATGCACATTCTCAGCCCAGCCTGCTGTGGAATTGGAGTCTGCTTTTTAAGGAGATGCAGAGGTGTTCTGAGTGCATTTGGACACAGAAAGAGTCCATAAACCAGTCCCATTGGATAAAGTTGCAAAATGCAACCCCTCCTGGCAATCCATTGGCTTGTGTCTGCTAATCTGAATTAGCTCAGCGTCCCCTAGGGAGCGCTTCTTATTGTCAGTTAGCTCAGCATCCCCTAGAGAGCACTCGTTGTCCTCTAGTCCTCATGTAGAGTTCCTGGCTTGAGGGACGTGCTCTGCTGAGCACCCTCTGGGTGTCCCAGGTCCTGGCCTTCATTGCTGGGGTAGGGCCCTGTGGGCAAGATGAGCAGCCTGGGACTAAGCTCAGCCCCTTACTGGGAGTGTGACTTTTGCTAAGCTTTTTCGCTACACCATGCCTCATTTCCCTTCTCTGTAAAATGGGAATAATGCCAGTATTTAGTAAATAGACTTCCAGTAATGTTTGTGTCATTCGATAGGACCTCAAGCATTAACTTTCCCTAAATAGATACTAGCCAGCTAGGTTTTCTTCTTTTTAATCTGTTTTCAATAATCAACCAATTATTTATTTATCTGATACAGGGTCTGACTATACAGCTCAGACTCCTAATGATCCTCCTGTCTCAGCCTCCCCAGCGCTGGGATTACAGGCATGCACCGCCATGTCTGGTTTCCGTGGCTTGCTCATTGTGGGGGTGTGGGCGGGGGAGGTGGCTGGCACAGCATGTGGTACTGGGGATCGAACCCAAGTCCTTGCACTTACCGGGGAGGTTCTTAGGCTACTGAGCTAGCTCCCCAGTCCCCCAGCTAGGTTTCTAAAGTGTTCCTCTCTTACGGTCACAGCCTCTTAAGCATTCTAGATGTATCATCCCAAATCCAGCTGTGCGTCCGAATCAATCATGGATTTCTTTGGAAAGGTTTCCCAGAGCTCGATGCCTATCTCCTGAGTTGGTCTCCATTGTGGAAGCCTGGGAATTTGCAATTTTCAGAAGCTTCTTGGATCACTGCTGGGCAGCTAATGGACCCGAGATGGCTGGAGAACACCTTCTGGAGGATGGCCTCCTCGAGCTGAGTGAGGCCTTCTCCCACTGTGGGTCCTTATGTGAGGAGCCTGTGAGTGGGGCCAGGGTTCTGACATTCATGGTGGAAGCTTCCTGTCTGCCCTCTAGCACCCTCCCCTGTTATGGTGGATTGAAAACTGGTGGTCAACTTGTAGCGCCCAGCTGAACTGAACCAGCATGGCACTGAGAATGAAAGGCCCACCTTGGGACGGTTGCCAGTAGTGCAGGGGACAGAACTGGAGCGGAAGAAGTTTAGGAGCTGTGGGGCAGTGTTGGCGCTGTTGAGGTCCTGGGGCTGCTGGAGGTTGTCTTGGAGGACGTTGTCATGCTGGCTTTCCTGGTGCATTGGGCTGTTCTCATCAGGAGCTCAGGATCTTGTTGCTCTGGTGCTCACCTTGAGCATCACTTCCTGGCTCTGAAGGGGAAGATGATGCACTGCTTGGGCTCCTGGAGAAGCTTGTTGTGTTGGCTTTCCCGATGGGAACTCTGAGGATGGCCGTGGTCCTTTTCAGGGGAGCTCTGCTTCTTACTTTGAGTCTCACTTCCTGGCTCCAGTGCAGGTCCCTCAGCCTGCTGGCACAGATCCTTCATCCCAGCGGCACAGACTTTTCAGCTTCCACCACTGGTCTTGGGGCCTTTCTAGCGCGGATCCATGAAACAGGCCTGCGTGAATCATTGTCATGGGCTCTAGGCCTCCAGTGGGACTTGTAGGGGACATTGCTGTGGACTCTAGGTCTTCAGCTGGACCCATGCAGGACATTACAGTGGGTCCAAGCCCTCAGCTGGATTCTCTGGTCTTTAATGTGTGGACAGATTTCCTGCACTATCTCATTATATGATTCTTTGGGTGACTATTATAGAGTAATTTTATAAAATGTGTGTCCTGTATGGTGTTGTTCCCCTGGCAAAACCTGAAACTAGAACATCTGTGAAGTGAGGGATCTGTGTGAAGTGTGCTGCTTGCACCAGCAGCTGCAGCATCCTCAGGACCTTGCTAGGGTGCAGATTCTCGACCCCATCCGGAACCTACAGCATCAGAACCTGCATTGTATTAAGATGCCTGGGAGGTGCTCAGTGCGTACAAACGGCACCTTTCCAAAAAGTGTAGAAAAGTAGAGCTTGTAGGAAGTGGCTTTCCTGATGGCAGGAGGGTTCGGCTCGGGTGAGGAAGGTGTGGCGTGGGTGAACATCCCAACACTGACCAGCTGTTATCCATCCATACTGCGTGAGAGGAAATGAGCTTCAGGAGCCTCGGGGGTTATGGTCAGATTTATGAGAACATTTCCTGACACGGAAGGTTATGAGTCCCTGGGAAGGTTTGCAGTTAGCTTTGGATGAGCCTTTCTGGAGTCCATTAAAATCAGACTTACTGCCACGCATCCACTTGAGGAACGTTTATTTAGGCATCAACTACTTGGTGGGCTTGGATACCAGCGGGTTTGCAGCACCAGCTGCGGACTGCAGTGGCTCCATGGTGCCAGCGTTTAGGTGCACACTTCTCGCCACCAGAGTCTGATGTGAGTCTGCCTGTGTGCAGAGCTCTGTGCCGGGAGGTTGGCGTGGCCCAGAGGGAGCTCTGATAGACTGAAGGCCTTGTGGAAATGTATCTGCTATCTGTTGCTGCATAACAAGCTGCCCCCTAACTTAGTAGCTTGAAGCTGCCAGTGTTCTGCCTGTTCACGGTGCTGAGCCAGGCCTGGCTGGAAGTTCTGGTGTGGTTGCAATTTGGTTAGTCTGGAGAGCTTACTCTGCTAGAGATCTGGTTGAGGAGCAGGCTCAGCCGAGACCCTGGGCCTTGGCCTTTTCTCTACTGTTTCTCGGCTTCTCTTTCTTCCTGTGGTCCTCCTTGTGATCGCTCCAGGGGTGGAGTTTGCCTTCCTCCATGGCTGCTAGGTCTCCCGAAGCTTAGGACCGCAGCAGGCGTCACTGTGCTTCTGCTGCTCTGTACAGGCTAACGCGAGCCCCAAGACCAGCCCAAGCTCATGACTGGTGGGATCCACGAAGCCCTGGATGTTGGGAGAAGAGATTCACTGGGACAGCCCAGCAGAGCAGAAGACTGCGTGGAGCTGCTGCGTCCCCTGAGAGCTGGCCAGGGCACGGGTCTCATTTTGTGTCTGTGAATGGCAAAGGTATTTCTGCACCACAATTCTGACCTGTATCAGCTTTTTAGACATCTCTGCCTGAATGTTCTGTGGTTAAACTCTCACCATCCTCAATGTTTTATCAGCAGTATGGTCCCCTCGCTTCTGACATATCACACTCTATAATATGAACTGAGCTTCAGGCCTCCTGCTTTTCTCTGGCCCTCAGTGTGGTTTCCCATCCAATACAACACAGAAAAGGGTACTGAGAGGCAATGGGCAGGCCTGGGTGGCCGTTTCCACTGCTGCTGCTGCCTCCCCGAAACTCTTCCTCATGCCGGATCTACTGCGAGGACTTCTTGATGATCACCCTGCCCTACCTACACTGCTGCTGTCTGTTCCCTCCTGAAATACTGCTTTTGTCTGTCCTACTCTCTCCCCACGAGGATTCCGGTTTCCTCCAACATAGATCCAGAGTCCGAGGATCCAGGTGGGATCCTCCCTCAGTCCTGAGCAAAGCGCTTTTTCCGGCTTAGCCCTATCTGCCCAGCAAGGGAGAGGCCCTGTTGACCTCAGACAGGCATCTCAGTGCCTCTTGAGCTTGGTGAGCTCTGCTTCCATCTCTGCAAACAAACTTGGTCTGTTTGTCCCTCCTGTTTTCCCCAGATTGAGGTCTGTTCTATCTGTAGAAGTGGAAGTTCTACCTTTTCCATGATGCCTTTTCTGGGCCCTGGTATCACAGTAGCATGCTCGCAAATCTCTGAGCGTGTGTGATCTCTGCTAGTAACTTGGTGCTGCTCAGAGTGGGCTACTCGTCGAGGTTCTTTTTTTCCTCTTCTGTGACATGGAAGTCTCTGGAGCAGCGTCTCAATGAAAACAAAGTAACACACTTCCTCACAAGGCACGGCTCAGCACTTTAGCTGTGGGGTGTGTGTCTTAAATAGCTTTTGCTCTGTTGAGGAGACAACAGATTTTTTTGTTTGAAGTCTGGTTCTGTTCTCTCCAGGCTGCAGTTTCTTTAAGAAAGGGCTGTCAGTTATTCTACCAGGAAGGAGTAGATCCACGTGGCTCCGTTATTGGCATGAAAACTGCAGAATGGAGTGGAAGGAGGAACAGGGGTGGCCCAGGAAGGCTTTCTAGGCTTCAGATCTTATCCCTGTCTTTACTTCAAAGGCAGTACTTCTCACCCAAGTGCTACTGGCCTTTAGGTACTGACAATGCGTGTTGTACAGGTGTCTAGTTGCCCCACTGCCCGCTGCTTAGTATGTTGTGGCTTTCTACTCCACCTTTATCCTAACCCTCCCCACTTAGAGACCTCTGAGCTTCACTAAATAATGTCCTTGGCCACGTCCTGTTCTCCTCCCAAGATCTTTAATGAACCACCCCGGACTGTTTCGAGAAATATAATAGTTGCTGACGTCAGGTGTCTGGTACATAGCTAATGTTTATTGAGCACTTAGGTTATTAATTTATTGAACAATTGTCATGGTCACCAGGTGACACATCACCACTGCAAAGGTAGACACACCAGGCTGAGGCTCTGAAAAGCCTTTTCCTCTTGCCTGTCCAATTGCCCTTTGCCCTACTGGCTTCAGAGCCTCTCAGTACCTGTGTTTCCTTGTCTGGGTAACACCTGTCTCCACCTGCCCACCAAGCGTGTTTCCCACATCCTTGGGAAGTGCCTCAGGGGCCACTTGCTTCTTCCCTAAGAGCAGACAAGAGGTTTTGCAAATTTGTTCTGGAAACTACAGGACATTTGGCAGGTATCTGTCAGACATCCACTACAAGCCTGATGCCTGAATAGGAATTAGACAGTGAGTGGTGAGACTGAGAAAAAGTAAGTGCCAACTTCTTGGCGTTTGTATATGTTGCTAGACTGCTCTCACCTGTCCCCTCTAGGACTGCTGTGTACCTGTGGGGTAACGTGCGGATGTGTGAGTAGGGTATGGATGTATGTGTGAGAGAAGCAGAGGGTGGTCAGAGAGGAAATGAGGGCTGAGGCAGGCAGATGGCATTTGCACTTCATAACTGTAGAACAAGTGAAAAAGGTTGAAGTGGCCCACTGTCATGCATGCAGTGGCAGCCAGCGTGGCCATGTGAAATGTTGAAAACCCAACGTGGCCATTTGGCTGGGTGGAAATGAGATCTGATTTGTCAAAGGAGGAACTTCCACTGCTGGGTGACTTCTTTCATGGATAAATTGTTTAGCAGGTGTTGCTTAGCTGTTGCGGGTGTGTATAGTCACCTCCAAGGGGTTCTGCCATGGGGACATAAGACTGGGGGCAGCCGCCAGGGACTTGCACTGATTAGAGGCCATCTAATTGCCAGATGGAAGAGGGAGAACAAAAGGACCTGGTGTCCTTCAAGTGGGAGGCACCTTGTCTGAGGTGTTTATGATCCTAAGGGCTTTGTATTTCATGATGACTTTGTTGGGATAATAAGGGTCGTGGATGCAGAAGAGGTTCACCCCAGGAAGTGTGAGTCTGGGCTCTGTCCTCGAGACTGGGTAATCATTCCTTTTTACTCACATGTGCTCTGTGCTGCTGCCGAAGCCCTGTCCTTATGAGTCTGAAGTTTCCAGTTGTTCTAAATCAAAGATGGTCTCTTAGTAGGTCCTGGGGTGGAGCCAGCGCAGCATGTATTTTGTTTGGCTAATAGTACTCAGCATCTCTCGTCTTAAAAGTATTATAGTGGATCATCAAAAAATCCAACTTCCTAGATTTCCATGAAAAAAAAAATCTGAACATCTGGTCACTGTGGGCTTCTCTTATCCCACATGGCAAAACCTGGCAAGCTGAGAAATAAATGTCTCCTTAACATGGGCTTTTGCTGCCAAAGCCTTCGGATCCCTGCCCCTCCTCACTTCTCATCACTACGCCACCTGGCCCTTCTTGGCCTGATTTAAGTGACTGGTGACCCTGTAGGTATTTAAGCCTGGGTCCCTATCTCAATGCACATCCTTTCCTCTCAGATGCTGCATAAGGTGGTACTCTAGGGGAAGGCCTGGGTTGGCTGCTGTGTTCCTTACACCAGTGGTACCAGTGGGAATGCGGTTCTGCAGTGCTGGGTCAAGAGGCCAAGAAAGAGCTCAGGAGTCGTGTTCCAGCTGAGCCCTTGACTTTTGCAATGCATGGTGGTCCATCATGTGAGCCGGGTCAAGCTGGAGCTGGAGTGTGGGTGCCACAGTCTCCTTAATACGTCTGCAGTGAACTCTTATGAAAAGCAGACATGGCTCCATAGAAAGTTTTGCCTACATCACTCTCCCTTGTCATTCATCCCCAGGATCTTTGGGGTGAAACTGGCCCTTGAAATTCAATTAAAAATCTTGCTTTTAGCTGGGTGTGGTGGTGCATGCCTATAATCCCAGCACTTGGAAGGCTAAGGCAGAAGGATCAGTGTGAGTTTGAGACCAGCCTCGGCTATAAAAAGTGAGCTCAAGGCCAGCCTAAACTGCGTAGTGAGACCCTGTCTCAAAAAGACAAAAAAAAACAAACAAACCAGAAAAACTTCTTTTTCTCTAATTTTTGGTCTGTAAACTTACATTCTTAACCCTTCAGAAGAGAAGCTTTGTAGGATTGTCAATATTTTGGTTCTAGCCCTTCAAGGTCAGTGAGGACTCAGGACATAAAGGAACCTGTACTGTAATATTCTATAATTCAGTGGTTTCCCAAATTTTCTGTTCAAGGAGATTATGGGGCCTCAGAGGAGAGGAATTGATGATGTATAGTGTGCCTAAGGAGTGTCACCTAGAGACAAAACATTCTCTCAGGTTTTCACAGAGAGCAAACTGGTCAGGCAGTGGCTGTGACTCATCCAGATGGCTGACACTGACAACAGTTCTACAAAGCACTGCACATGGTTTCAAAGTAAATCCTGAGGGGATGTGACTAACCTTGGGAGATACAAAAGTTCCATGTTTTGTTATGCAGGTCTTGCTTTAACTTGCCCTTAACCACCCAGCAGAAAAGTTTAACTAGGAGGCATGAAATGTAAAGCTAGATTAGCATGCGGAGCTATAAAAGGCTTAAATCAGCAGCTTCTGACATTGCCAGTTCTACCAATAACCCACTGCAATTATGGAATATTGGATTATGTATACAACTACTTTCTCTTAGTTCAATGAGAAGAAATTTTTTGTACCAACAATTAGAAAAATTATGTCTACATCCTGTGCTCTATATAACTACTACAAGGACAACAATATGCATTGTGTCAATTATTGGGAATGTACTACTATGTTTTGAAAAAAAAAATTTTTTAAATCCTGCTAATGGATCTGCTCATTTTGCAAAGCTATTGGTAGTATCTGATAAAATTTGGCATGCACATTTGATTTCTGCCACTAGATCCCTGATTAAAAATGCATTCCTATTTCTCCAATGAATGCATCCTAGAATGTGCATAGCTGCACTTTTTGCTTCAGCTTCACATATGAAATTACCCAAATAACTATTAATAGTGAAACAGATGCATTTAGTAGATGTATTTAGCAGAACACTATATGGCGATGAGAATGACTGAGCTATAGCTACACAAAATAGTCTAGAGGAATCTCCTGGCCATAGGGCCTCCTGGTTATAGGGCCAAGTAACAGATACCAATAGTATCTAGATGAGCTACAGGCTGCACATTTGCGTAAAGTTCCAAACTAGGGAAGCTAATCTGTGGTGCTAGAGGTGTGGAGAGTGGTGGCAGTAACAGAAGTGAGCAGCAGGTGGGCTTCTGGGAAATTGGGCAGTAGTCTTATTTTTCACAAGAATACTGGTTTCCTAGTTGTATTTCTTTTGTAAAAATTCAGGGAGCTGCACACATGAGGTGTGGGCTTTCATGTTTATTTTATTGCAGTCAAAATTTGAGATGAACAAGTGCAAAACAACACAAAAGCCCAGTTGCAAAGAATGCATCATGTTGAAAGGTCCAAGAGCTACTGCTGGGAGCTTGGGTACAAAATCTTGTATTTGTCAGGCTTCTATACAAGTAATAGAAAGCACCTCTGGTTAATTTAAGCCAAAAAAAGAATTTGTTAAAATCAGATTGTAAGAATCTGGCCAGGTAGCTCAGCAGATTAAAGTACCTGCTTAGGCAGATTCAGGCATTGGGGTTTGATGCTGGTGTGCAGTGCCAGCCCCATCCCTGGGGCATGCTGAGACAGAGATTGACACTGGGTATGGTGGTGCATGCCTGTAATCCCAGTGCTTGGAAAGCTAAAAACAGGAGATCATGGCAAGCCTGATCTCTGTAGCAAGACTCTGTAGACCCTGTACTAAGTACACACACACACACACACACACACATCAGATCATAAGGGCTGAGATAGCTCAGTGGAGTAAGTGCTTCTTAGGCAAGTGCAGGGGCTGAGATCCAATCCCAGCACCACATACCAGCGGTGGCCTCACCCTCAGGCATGCTGAGCCAGTGACAGAGTATGGGTATGGTGGCCCACAGCTATAATCCCAGTGCTGGGGAGGCTGAAAACAGGAGGATTACTGAGTCCAAGCAGCATGGTGAGACCCTGTACCAAATACATTAAAATAAAAAATAAAAATAAATCAGATTGTATAGCTCAGTCTGTCCTCATTGGTGGTGAAATGGGATTTGGAGGCTCTGTGGTGAGAGACACATCCCTAACACCATTGAGCTGCTCCAAGGATGACATTATTTTCACTGCTGGTGGTATCCATCTTGGGGTACTTTCCTAACCCTGGGTGAAGGTAACAGACCCTCTACCTCTCCAAGCAGAGTGTAGCTCCTACCGCTCACCGCCATCCTGTAAGCTACAATGCTCCTAAGTGTTCTTTTTGTTTGTTTGTTTGTTTCGCTGTGCCAGGGATCAAACTCAGGACCTTGCACTTGCCAGGGAAGCACATATTCCACGGAGCTATCTCCCCAGCCCCTAAATGTGCTTTTTGTGCTTGACCCTCATTAGAAAGTGCTCTGGTGCTGCATCATCATCATTTGTCTGGCTGTTAGGCCTTCCATTGCTTTCCATTGCTGCTTCTCCTCCAAGGTCAGATCAGGTTTTGGCCCATTAGGGAAACCGGAGCCTAGTGCTCTTGCCCTAGCTGCAAGGGAGGCTGGAAGTAGCAGCCCCTGGAGCTTTCAGCCCAAGCAGCAGGAGGCCACCTCTGCTTCATGAGCGAGGACATTCTTCAGACTCGTGAGACTGACAGCTGCCTACAAAGAACCTGGGCTCCGGTAATGACTAATCAGTTCTCCTGGCTGCTGGAGGAAGAGGTTTTCACTGTGACTAGATTTTTGCTCATCTTTCCCAGACCAGAAAGAAACTGTCCCAAGAAGAGGATCCAGTGGCTAAGCCTTTTACTCCTTCTCCCTGAAACTTGTACCAAAGATTCTCCCCACAAAATGCTAAGGGCAGTGAGGGGAGGGGGTGAGGCATGGGGGGGCGGCTGTTAGATTAGTCAGTGGCAGAACAGAGAACGTTGGCAGGACACCCAAGGTCACCGAGCCCAGCTTTCTGCCACTGCAAGAATTTTCTGTTGATTTGGCTAAATTTTACAGTGCCAAAAATTTTCTCATTGTTTTTAAAAATTGTTGTATCCTTAATCTCACCCTTACAGAGAAATTGGGAGTATATAGTGGTCATAATCCATCTCCTTTACATGGAAATAATACTCTCCATGTTGTTAAGGGTTTATGTAGTAGCTTTTTTATATTTTGTATTTTTTTCTTTTGACTCAAGATAAATTCCTTGGAGGAAAATATCCATTCTTTCTGAGCATCATTTTTCTCATCTACAAATAATATAATAAAATTGTTGAGGAAATTAACAGCAGGGAAGCATGCGGGCCATTAGCACAATGCACCATAATCATTGTTCAAATTAGTCGTAGTGCTAAGTGGGCTAATGATCTGTATCCTGGAGAATTTAGGATACAACAAAATAGCATCTTAAAGCATTTAGCACTGAGCACAGATTATAGTAAACACCCAATAAATTACAGCAACAATTGCAGTTATGATTTGCAGATGCAGAACGTCTGAATTTAGCAACAAGATGAGAGGATACTGTGTAGGTGGGATGCTATCCCCTGACAGATAGGCGATTAAAGGACATCCCAGTTTTCCATTCTAGGCTGCCGCCTCCTTCCCTGGTCCAGTCCACAGCTGACGATATATTATTCAGATGGGGAAACGTAGGTCTTACACAAACACCTCACTATCGCTGGGCAATTTAGGCGAGACACACTGCGAGTCAACTCACTGAGCTACATCTTACGAATCAGGCAAGTCCAAGTTTCCATCTCATGCAGCTGAAACCCTCTCTACCGCAGCGTGCGCATTTCTCAGAGCATCACTCTGCACGCCCCATCTAGCCAGAGCCACAGAAGAGGAGCAGTTCCATCATTTAGTTGCCGTCAGTGTCTTCAGCATATGTTGACTTGCACTTCCGTCACTGAAGGATCCGAGCTTGGAAACTGCCTGGTTTCTCCTTAGCTCTCTAGTAACTGTGTCTTTCTTGTTGGACAGAGCTGGGAGAAACACCTGGCCAGGCTCTCCAGCTGCGGGGCCAGCTTTGCTGGCTGCAGGAGCGAGCTGGCCGCGCTGGCCGCTTGCTCGCTGGCCGGCCACTGTGCAGGAGCCTGTGGAGCTCAGGGCAGCGGGTAAACAGGATGGAAGGCAGGCAGGGTGCTTGGGGAGCAGCACATGTTGCTGATCTTCCTCTTTGTTCCCAGCCTGGCTCTTCCTGCGGCCTCCTTATGCTGCCGCACCGCAGACAGCCTGGTGGGAGAGCAGCCGCTGGTTTCCAGGACAGGCTCCAGGACAGGAAGATGCCCGACTGGGGAAAAGCTTTGCCAGCCCTTGCCAGGTATACCTGAGCCAGGCTCAGTGGGGAAAGCTCTGTGACTGCAAGAGGTTAAAACTTGCCCCTGTGTTTACTTTTGTTGGCTGCCGCACTGCATAATAATCTGTCAGCACATCAGGTGCGGATTTATTTGTGCATTAAAAATGGCCTAGAGCGGGCGGATGCAGACGCTCTACAGCACGCTGGAAAATAAATGTGCCTCTAGCGCAAAAACAGCCTCGCCACATATTTCACCCTTTTAATAAGTGCATTTAATTAAAGTCGTATAACTTTTTTATTATATTAAAAAAAGTCCTTTTGCTCGCTAAAGCTGAAAATAAACTTTCGGACACAAAAGAAGTGCTTCCCCTACGCCTGTTGTCTAAGATGGAAAACTCATCAGCTGGTGTGTGTCTCAGCCCTTGGCAGGCTGACTTGAAGAGGGCATCGTGACGTTTTGGCTGGGGAGGATGGTCTCCATGTGGCCTCGGGGAGTGTTCCCTGTTGGCATGGAGATGGGCCTAGTGTTGTGCTGTGTGAGCCCTCTTCCAAATCAAATGCATGGCTTCGAACTCCTGGATGGTGGTGTGCACTTCTCTTGAGGTCACCGGCCCTTTGCACCAGGGCAGGGAAGGCTGTGTGCCCGCCCATGGGAATGCCTGTGTGGGTTCTTCTTCATTCTGAGGACAGCCCTACCCAGAGGCAGAGGCCTAGGCTCCCGGACCCTTCTTTCCCAGCCATGCGCTTTGTGATCTGGGCAGGGAGAGGAGCGAAAGGCCTGCCTCCGGGTGGGGGATAAGGGTTATTTGTGGCTCTCCATTTCCCCCTTTCTCTTCATAGCTTAGAAAATCTCTAAATGAGTTGAGGTGAAGTTTGCTCTGAGCTGGTGACAGCAGTGCTCTGCAGATCCACTCTGGCATTTGCCAGTGGGTCAGAAAACGTGTGAGTGTGAAGGGGTGGCGGGGCGGCAGCTCTGGTGCTGGTGTGCGGGGCCCGCAGTGGGCGAGGCAGCGCAGGGGGAAGGAAGGGTGGGGATGTGTGCGGAGTGGCGGCCCAAGTGGCGCCGGTGAGGAGGGGGCTCCTGGGCTGTGTTTGGGAGCGGGCAACCACAGCATACCAGGCCCGGCGACCTGAGGCCTGCTAATTATGCAGCCCCGTGGAGCCAACTGGGACCTGCCAGAGCTGCCTGGAGAGGTGGCAGGGAAACCTCATAAGGGGTCTGTGTGCCTTGGGTCTGAGCGGGAAATGGCCCCAGGCCGTGGGGAAACAGGGCTGATGCTGTGGCCCCTGGCAATAAGACCGGTTTTCCCAGCGTGGCTCTGAGCAGGAGGGGACCCGGCCGCAGCAGAGTCCCTCCAACTCTTGCAGGGCCAAGGCCTCTGGAGCATCTGACCTCCAGGATGCCCATTCCAGAAATTCCTTAGCACCAGCCTCCTCGGGCCTTGCACACTCTGGTTCTCGCTGCTCCTTGGGGAATGCTCATTAGGGTCTTTTTATGGCCGCAGAAACAAAAATCCCAGAATTAGGAGGGACTCCAGGCCACCCACTGAGAGCAAGATGACCAAAGATCAGGCAGGTTGTCTTTTTGTTTTTCTTCCTCTTTTTCTATTATGCTTTTCTTAGCATCTTCTAATAATCTAGGGACATTGGTATGGTTGGTTCTTTTTCCTGTTCACAGAAGGAAAATAAATTCAAACTTCCATTCTCAACCTTCCCTTTTGAAGCTGAGAGCTCCCCGCCCCCACCTGGGTTGGGTTTTATGGCTTTCCCACCTTCCTGTGGCTTTTTAAAATGTTTTAATTGAAATGATCGTGTGCTGTTGTTTAAAAAATTCAGTGGCTCCTCCACGTCCCAGAAGAAAGTAAATGTTAATTTAGGAATCTGGGTTATTATGGATCACTCCGTGTCAAAGATATATACTCTAATGTTGACCTTTACATTGGAGAAAACTATTAAATACAGGCATTGATTAACTGTGTGTGTGTGTGTGTGTGTGTGTGTGTGTGTGTGTGTGTATGTGTGTAGTTAGTTGGGGGCTTTTTGATAAATAGACAGACTTTCCTACAATATGATAGTGAGATATGCGCATGCCGAGCCTGTGAGGCACTGTGGGAAACTACTCCTGGCCATTTGGAAGGGTCATTAAGTCCCTACTGGGTGTCAAACATTGTGGAAAGCAGCATCATAGAGCAACCTTTCAAAGTCTTAAGGATACCAATAGCCCCCTGTGGGATGCCTGCCACAGGCTCAGCACCCCTGCAATTTACAATCTGAGGAGAGGAAAGCCTAATTTTAAGACATGTATCTACTTATGCTGGTATCTATTGTGTCTATAGAAAATCAGATATAGTACTTATTGTGTTAATTAAAAATTAGAAGTATAAATTAGAATTAGAAAAACCCAAGGAAGAAAATGGAAGCACCTTCATTTGCTGTCATCTTTTGCAGTCCGTTTCTCCCTACTTGGCAATACTTGAAGGCATCCTCTGTGGTTGCTAAAGGTGCTTCTATAATAGCGCTCCTCAAAACATTTGAACGCAATTCTCATTTGTGTGTTTAAATTAACAAGAGCTGCAAGGAACTTTTTATGTTGGTTATAACTTGATTTTTCCTATGTCAGAAAATTTAAATAAAAAATTAAAAGTATGCATTTATTTGTTAAAGATAATAAGCCCATTGGAAGTTGTTTTTTTCTTTAATTTATTTATTTATGTTTTGGCGGCTCAGCCTGCCTTGGGGGTGGGGCTGGTGTAGCATGTGGTGCTGGGGATTGAACCGCAGTTCCTGTGGTTGCCTAAGCCTTCCTAAGTAGGCCCTTTAGACCCCTGAGCTATCTCACTGGCCCCCACTGGATGTTAATACTGTATGTTTTATGAAAAGATCTATATTTTCTGAAACAAAAATTAGTGAGAGAAGCATTTCTTATATATTTTTAATCTTTGTATTATCTGACTTAGTAGAAAATGTCTGTATTGTCACATTTGCTTCTATAATAATCTGTAGAGACTTTTTTTTTTATGTATTTAGTACAAGGTCTACCAGGTCTCCCTACACAGATCAGACTCATAGCTATCCTTCCTGTTTTTCAGCTTCCCAAGTGCTGGGATTATAGGTGCATGCCACCATGCCTAGTCTCAATCTTTGTCTCAGCACACCCCAGGGATGGGACCAAGATGATGGCTGGGTATCAAACCCCTGGCCCCTGCATCTGCCTAAGCAGGTGCTTTAATCGACTGAGCTATCTGGCCGGCCCTTATAGAGACATCTTAGTGCATTATATATGAAGAAGATTCAGCCTCATGCCACTGCATATGTGGAAAAAGGAGTATTACAGTCTGCTCATATAATCAAGTGCAGTAATCTTTGATAGTTTGCAAAACTTGACAAAATACTAGTGGTTTATAAAGTTAGTTGCAGTGTATCTTTGAAGCCATTTGAGTGACTTTTCTTATTCTGTCCTATTGGCATCTATCAGTCAGCATTGCCATTTGGATAAATGTTTTAGCCATACCAGATTTTGAAATATCATGTATTGGTCATTGGGAAAATAGTGATTTCCCAAGTTTACACAGGTCTTCTGAATAGGGTCATTTTCAATTTTATAGTGTCATTCCCCCTTCAGTGCTGTTGTTGTTGTTAGGAAGGTGTCTTAATCTTGAGAAGTTGTCAGAATCATATTGATGAACATAAGTTGTCTGAAATTCTAATTCTTGATTGAAGGCCTGTCATGCCTTAGCCATTTTTATTCTTTCCCTTAAAGTGTTTGGTAGACTTAGCTTATTCTTCAGGGGGTACCATCAGATACCCCAAGTGTGTGTACCTTCAGTTGCCTCTCTGCTGTTCTTTCAAGTAAAAATGGTGGTCAGTGAAAAACTCAACTAGCTTTGCTGAGTGCTTGGCAGTCTTCTGTGTGCTTCTCCTTGAGAGAAATGCTGCATTGTGTTGAGTGCAAGAATTGTTTTGTGTCCACTTCCCATTTTGTTATGCATGGTATAAATAAGACCTATACCCCAGGGTCAAGAAGTAATGAAATTAGCAATTGTTCTGGCATCAGCAAGGATTGCCTTAAACTTGCGTAGACTCAGATTGTCTGGTGAGCTTGTGGCAGTCCAGTTTGACACCACTGCCTGTGTTGTTGCTCAGATGTTGTGAATGACCCTTGTCACTGCTCTTGTACCATCAGTGCAGATACAAATATACAGTGAAAGAAGCGGCTAGGATCTTGGTGCAAGGAGAAAGGACTCCCGGGCATGCTTGGAGAACCACTGATGGTGCAGTGTGCGCTGTGTTTTAATTCACTAACCAATCCCTGTTGTTGGATTGCTTATGTTCACAAAACTTAAAAGCAGTGCTTCAGTGGCCATTTTTATATCTAAGTCTGTACACTTATATACATAATTGCTTTGCTGAAACAAATTATGATATGGAGTGTATCATCAAAATCAGTGTATCACTGATTTTGCAGTGGGCCTTGGTCTAGATAGATAAGTAGCTTGACAAAAAAGTTATCCAGAGTTTCACCAGTGGTGTGTTAGGCTCATGCCTAATTTTCAGCACTCTCTGTTTCATTTTTCAACAAACACCATTGGCTTCATTTACAGTGCTGTCCCTGTCTCAGAACTTCAGGGAAGTGAGACACCATGTAGGAGCACTGTGCAGAAGAGCTGGGAATTGGGTTCATGTTTGTGTGATGGGAAGGTTTCCTTTCTACCTGGACTTAGTGGCTCACACTTATAATTGAAGCATTCTGGCTGTGGGAGGAGAATTGCAAGTTTGAGCCCAGTCCAGGCAACTTAGCAGCTTAGTGAGATCCTGTCTTAGAAATAAGTAAGTAAATGGATCAATCAATCAATCAATCAATCAGTGAGTATAGCTCAGTGTAAAGGTCTTGGGTAGATTCCGAGTACAGGACATCAAATAATAAAATAAAGCACTTTCCACTACTTTGGATTTCTAAAAAGATTCTTTAGTAAGCTTGCTCTTCTGCAACAGAGTTTATAAAGTTCCACTTTAAAGCAGAGATCTAGGCAAAGAGAGGGATAGGGAACACCAAAAGATGTTCCCTTGCAACCTCAAACTACTTACTACTTGGTATAGACGTTAGCCAGCTACAGCTCATGGACCCAGTACAGTCTCAGTTCTGCTTTGCAAATAAAGTTTGATTAGAATACGAGCCACCATGTGCATTCATTTTCATACCATCTGTGGATATTTTTGAGCTGTAATGGCAACATTAAGTGTTTTGGCAGAGATAGTATGGCCTTGAAGGCCAGAAATACCTGCTCTCTGGCCCCTCACAGGAAGTTTGCTGACTTGTAGTATAGTAGTCGGGCAGCGTGGCTGTGAATTGAAACAATGGCAGGGAATCCTGGGTCACCAGGGTGGGCTCCAGGGGCCTGGCTTCGCCTCCAAGTACAGCGGCTTGTCTTGTCTGTTGTCATTCTGCTGAGGACAATGAAGAGTCCACCTTGCGTTTATATCATGCATGGTCGTTTGCAGGGCTTTTGAGGTAGTATTTCATGTACATGACTCATGAGTGAAGAGAGAACATTTGGTGACCTGGGGTTGAGAGGCGCTCGGAAGCTATGTGGGGAGAACCTTGGCCACCGGGCTAAGAAGGTTAAAACAGCTTTTGGACAGTGAGGCACTGTGGATGCTTCTTTACCTAGGCAGTATGATAGCTCTAGGAGCTTCATAAAAAACACCTGTCTAGACTGGGCGAAGTGGTGCATGCCTATTATCCCGGCTCTTGGGAGGCTGAACACAGGGATATCACTACGAGTCCAATCTACATATAGTAAGACTCTGTAGACCCTGTATTAAAATACACACACGCATGCACGCACGCACGCACAGAAATAAACAAACAAAAACCAATAAAAAAAACACCTGCCTAGGATATGGAGGCTGGTGTGTGGGCCCACACATGGGTGGGTTCAGGTGTGCGTGTGTGTGTGTGTGTGTGTGTGTGTGTGTTGAGTGGGATATGGGCAGAGACAAAGTGAAGGAAAGGTGGAGAAGAAATCGCTGAGGCTTGGAAATTATCTAAGAAACTGTGGTAGTGGTAGAAACCTTCAATGTGCAACCGGGATGCCATGATGGGCCACCAATAAGAGAAGAAAGCAGAGTGGTGATGCATCAGCTGTGGTGACCCTTGTGGAGGGTGGCAGAAGGGGGAGGCCAAGCCAACCCCACTCCACCCCACCCGAGATCAATGTGACAGTCACATAATAAGTTCACACAGCAAGTTATACAGCGGGTGACCGCTGCTTCTTGTCAGGATTTGGTGGGAAGATGAGTTCAGGATGCTGGGATCTCATGAAGCGGGAGAGAGCGTGCAGTTATTGCAGTGACCAAAGTCTGCTGAGGTGCATTACTCGAAACTCTTGCTGGGGACACCCTAACTTTCTCTCCTCTCTGCCCTCACTGGGGGCTTGGTTCTTGGGCCCCACCTGCTAGCTATGAGCCCCAGGCAGGACAGTTAATTCCCCGAGAAGTGCACTTTCTTACCTGTCAAGTTAGGATGATGCAACCTCCCATGTACTGTTTTCCAGAAAATTCTATGTAGACCATCTGCCTGGCATATAATAAAGGCTTACTTAATGTTCATTTTAATTTGTCAATATTAATATCAGATTCTAACCAGGGAAGAGAATGGAAGCTGCAGAGTACAAATCCAAGGTATGAGGAGTTTTGCAGACTAAATTTAAATAATGGAAAAAGAGAGTCAGATAGCACCTCCAACTTGCAAGTCTGGTCAAAAGCTTGTCTTCCCACATCCCGTGATTTTGCTTATGTCCTGCACTAATTAACCTGGGCCCTGCTGTTCATCCGGCTGGCAGACAACAGCCCTGGGAAGCCGCCCTGGGTCAGCGTTGCTGCTGGTGACACTCCCGGTTGCCGAGTGAGCAGCTAGCTTTGCTGGTGCAGAGCTGCCTCGGGCCCCTGGCTTGCTTGGCGGTGGCCTCTTGGTGTGCTGGCTGCACAGTGGAATTGCCCTGGGTTCCTATGCATACAGTTCAGTTGACAGATGGATGTGACGGTGCGGCGGTACTATCTGTGTCCTGGTTGTCTGTTCATGACAGCGAGAGAAGCATACGGCAGACACACTTAAAACTGGTGGCCTATTTTTCATTCTCAGATAGGCGTTTGGGGAGAACGTAGCAAGAGGAGAAGGCACGGGGGATGTGACGTACTCCACTATGTTATTTCTTTCCCAGTGGACGGCCAAGGTTGGGAATGGAATTTGGGGCTGTGCAGAGGTACAGCAAAAGCTGGACACTGGTAGGAGTCTCAGAAATGACTGTGAGATTAAAATACTGGAGAATGAGTGTGGAATGTGGTGGGATAACACAGGAGGAGACACACAAAGTCCCACAGAGATAAAGGTGACACGAACCAGTACCACAGTGTGTAGTAATTCACTCTGGTGGCTCAATTGTTGTCTGAACCTAAGCCCTTCTCTCCACGTGCCTCCCACCTCCAGTCAGTGCCGGTAGGTAAGAAGGTAAAGTGAGGCATGTAGTGTGTCCAGGGCAAGCCGTCCGGCATAGGAGTCCTTCGGGATTATTGTCTTCATGTAACTTGCAAGAGGAGGAAAAATAGCTCTGTTGGAGCTGGTAAAGAGTTAAGAAACAGATTAACCAGGTTTTGTTGTCTTCAACCTTTTCTCATCTCCCTGCCAGAGGAGAGGCTCTTAGTCCTTCTTGCAGGTATTATTGTTGTCTGTCACTACAGTGTTCTGACTGTCACAGCAGTCTCTGACTGTCCCTGCCCCCGCACCAGGCTTCTATGTGATCTCTACTCTTTGTGGTGAGTTGGAGGCAAGAGGTGATATTTTTCTCATGTCCCTTCCTTTGTTTGGTCCCTTGCCCCGTGGACATGTGATAAGAGATGGTGAAGTGTCGCCACAGCCTGAAGGAGATGTGAGGATGGGCTGTACTTGGGAGGCAGCCCTTCCAGGAGGGGAGGGACCCATTTCTTCTTTTCTGTGACCCTAGAGGAGATTGTTCCTTCCTTTGCCCATGTGCTCCTTGGGCCTCTCTCTGTTTTCAGTTGAAGACTCAAGAAAAAGAGCCCCATCCCAGCTAGGTGCTCAGCATTCCAAATTGACGCGGATTGTAGTACAAAGGACAGCTTTGGCTGTCTTAGGAAGGACAGTTCTTTAAAGTTTTTGAGTTCTCTCAGTACTTCAAGTTTTCCTTCCTAGGTGCACTCTCTGCTCCAAAATCTTACACCCTTATGTTCATTTATCATCCCAACTGAAAAAGCTTGGTGAGCCTAGTGGATCTAAAGCCCGGTAAACCAGTGAAGAGGACCAAGCCCGCTTATACCTTTCAGAAGACCAGTGCTTGCGCGGTGGCTGCCAGTAGGGTGACCGCTGAGCTCATCAGAGCTGAGCCAGCCTCCACCTGCCCGCTGGCCACTGGCTGTGATTGCTTCTGTGGAAGTTCCTCTGGTCTGGAGTCCCCAAGGAGAAGGCCTTTCGGCTTCTTACCTTCTGACACACAAATGTCCTCAGGGGTGTAGGAGCTGGAAAGTCACAATGCTGGCCACCACCCAAAGCCACTGACTGTCCAGGGTGGAACAGGTCTGCCTGTCAATATCATCTCTGCATCTGTTCCCCAATTGTTATCTATTCCGTATCTCAACTTGTGCCTCTTGAAGAAAATGCTAGAAACAGGAGGTGCAAACAAAGAACCATGATAAAATCCTTGTTAAAAACTTAGGGGTATTTTAGACAATCACTTGATCTGTCCATCAGGAGTGCAGGAAATTCCCTACAGAGAAAATTCCCATTCTTTCCCAAGGCTTCATTGTGATGTACTCCTACCCTGCGGAGCCACCAAAGTTCTTAGTAACTCAGATGGAAGGTACAGGAAGATTTTATTTATAAGAGTGCTTCAGATTTAGGATATGATGGAGTATTCTAGACTACATCTGCTTTTAGAAATAAGAATTTATGAGTTCACCTATTATGATTTGAATCCAAAATGTCCTGCCCAGGCGGGCATGGTGGTGCACGCCTATAATCCCAAGCACTTGGGAGGCTGAGGCAGGAGGATTAGTGTGAGTTCGAGACCAGCCTGGGCCACAAAAGTGAGCTGAAGGACAACCTGAGCTGCGTGATGAGACCCTGTCTCAAGAAGACAAAAAAAGAAAAAAAAATATCCTGCCCAGGCTTATTTTGTTGAAAGGTTAGTCCCCATGGTGACAGTGTTGAGAGGCGGGCTTTTGGAAAGTGGATCATAAGGCCTCTGGCTTCACTGGTGGAAAAGTCCATGTGTGGATTCATAATCTGATGGCATTATTGGGAGGTGATGAAAACCGGAGGCGGGGACAATATGAAGAGAATAGGCCATGGAATGTGGCCTTTGAGATTGTATTTTGTTCCTGGTCCCTCCCTTTCTGGTTCCTCCTCTGCCTTCTGACTGCCGCGTAGGGAGCAGTGTTCTCCCACCAGGTCCTCCTGCCATCCTACGTCTGACCATAGAACCCTAAGTAACAGGGAACCAGCGGACCATGGACTGAAACCTTGGGAACTGTGAGCCACAATGCCTGTTCTCTTTCAAGTTGATTTCCTTCAGGTCATTTATCGCAGTGATAGAACACTGAATAACACACCTCTGACCAAATAATTTACAGACCAACTATGTACTTGGTCTCCTCTTTGATGAAGTTTTAATGAAGAAAATGGCTCGGTTCTTAGACATCATAGACTCAAGTGGAAGACAAAATTAATTTCTAAGAGCACAAACAAATGTATAGTTTGCTGAATAATAAGTTCATAAGGAAAGAGAAAGTGTGATCAAGAACTAAGGAGGGATATTGGGGGAGACTGAGTCAGGAGTTTTTCGATGGTGTGATTATGGAGACCCTGTTGAGGTGACATTGGGGCAAGACAGAGGTCTAATAAAAATGTGAAGTAGGGCTGGGGAGATAGTTTGGTTGTCTAAGCTGGCAAGTGTCGAGACCCTGGTTCTATCCCCAGTATGGCCTGCTGTGTCGGCTACCAAAACCAGGCATGGTGGCACACACCAGTAATCTCAGGCCTGGGAAGGCTGAGATGGGAGGATCACTATGAGTCCAAATTGCATAGTGAGACTCTATACCAAATAAATAAATAAATAAATAAATAAATAAATAAATAAATGATTTTTAAAAAAATTTAAAAGCATGAACTAATGAGCAGATAGTGGGCTGGGGAGATAGCTCAGTAGAGTAAGTGCTTGTCTGGCAAGTGCAAGGTCCTGAGTTCAATCCCCAGTACCACAAATAAATAGATAGATAGATAGATAGATAGATAGATAGATAGATAAGTTGAGTCAGGATTCCATAATTTTTATGTTGAACAAAGTCTTACGTGGTAGTTTGACTGATTAGGAATGGAATTGAATGCATGTGTTAGTCTCCTAGAGCAACTGGCCTAAGTTCTCTCTCACTAGGTGTTTTTGAACTTGGACAGCAAGAATGAATTGTCTCATAGTTGTGGGAGTCAGAATTCCAGAGCCAAGGTGTTGGCAGGCCTGGACTCTTTGTGAAGGGACCAACTAAGAATCTGTCTCTGCCTCTCCCGGCCGCTGTAGCTCCCTGCTTACCTCGGCTTGTGGCAGCGTTGCTCTGATCTTTGGCTCCGTCTTTGCGTGGCCTCCTTCTCTGTGTTTCTATCATCGTCTTTTTTTTTTTTTTTCTTTTTATAAGGACATCTGCCATTATATTTAAGACCTGCTTCAATAATCTTGGGTGATCTCATCCTAAGATCCTCTTTTATTTGCAGAGACACTTTGTCTAAATGAGGCCATAGTCACAGATTCCAAAGGTTAGGCTGTAGACTTAGCCTTTTGATGACCATCTTTCAACTCAGTGAGATGTGCATTCTGGGAGAATCACCCCAGGGCCAGTTTTTTTCAGTCAAAGTTGAGCATACCCCTGAGCCTCTGCTTTTTCTTGCAGCCACATGGCTGTGATGCAGCTGCATTTCAGCAGACAGAAGGAAGCCACCGTGGACCCTGGTGACCTGCCTGGTGTGCTGGCATCTAGCTGCTGCCCTGCTGTGACATGAGGCCACTGAGTGGCCTAGTGGGACTGTTCAACAGCTTCTAGTTTAACTTTACAGTAGTGGATTCAGGAGGAAAATCATAACAATAAAGGTCAGGGCTGTGGGTCTTTGGGGCAGCACCTCCTAGTACAAATAGCAAGTCTAGCAGAGTTGAGAAATTGGAAAGAAACATAATTAGGCCCAGAGGAACTTAGTGGAGAGGCTGTTAAGCCGGCGCTGGGGACAGAGGGCAGTAGCATTCTCCCAGTATTTCACAAGTGCTTGGTGAGCAGGATTCATGAAATTAAGAGGATCTGGAATTTGCAAAAGTCAGAAGTTTGGGAAGTAGAGCCCTGAGCCTCTGAGAAGGTACTGTGACACTAAGCCCGTTGTCTCTTCCAGAGGAATGCAGGGCATACAGTGTGTTCCTGAGGAGCTGGTGGCATGGTACCCACCTCCAGAGGGCAGTTTTCACAGCCAGAGCTCTTGCCAGAAGTAGGCAGGGGAGAAGCAAGTCCATAGGCCCAGGGCTGCCCAGGTTGGGGCTGGGGTTTGCTCAATCCTGTGCAACCCCAGCTGTTGCTCCAGGTGTTAAGTTAGACGCTCAGTAATTAGCAGGGCTAATTTATTTAATCATGTTTGTGCTGTTTTTCTTCTCCCAGTTGCTCTTCCTGCCCCGATCCTTCAGGTTTTCCTGGATACACTCCCAGGTGTGTTTGTTGGACGGTCGTGTTGAGGGAGGATGGATCCAATGCGATGCTAGAGATTAGAGCAAGCCTTAGCTTGGTGATGGGAAGCCAGGGGGGCTGCAGGTCTCCCCCCATATTCTAGATCAGGATTTCTTAATCTTGGCAGTGTAGACAGTGTGAGAGGGATGCTGTCTTTGGCGAGCAGAGCTGTCCTGTTCATTATAGGGCGTAGCAACACAGCTGGCCTCCTGCCACTAGATGCCAGGAGCACCACTCCTGATCCTGACAACCAAAAATGCCCTCAAACACTGTGGAGAGCCCGCTGTGGGGAGGAGGCCAGGTCACAGTCCCTGTTGAGATTGTGTTGTTTGGGTCGTGAGTGGCGTATGCATTTTCCTTGGCCTTTCTGAATCACAAGTTTTAAAACTTTATACAGTGGATTGGGGTGATGAATGTTTCTTAACCACTTCCTGTTGCTCTCTTCCTGGGACTGCTGTACGCAGAAGCTACGATACATGAGTTCAGGGAGTGGCTTAGGGGTCCAGAGCTGTGACCTGAGCTCTTCAAATTTGGGCTCATCTCTCAGAGATTTACAGTCTTTGCATCAGACAGGAGGAAGAACAAGAGCTGAGGGACAGCAGGCGGCAGAGTGAGCAGAACCGGGAAGATAAGCTGCAGCAGAAAAGCCACTTGTGGCGGGGGCGAGAGCTGAGCCTCCTGTCAGCTGCTGTGGTGGGACCAGGGCCACGTGGCCACGGAGTTCTGGGACTGGGCGGCCGCGCCTGCTCCGCAGTGGGCATGCTCCTTCTCGGGCCAGTTTCTTGCTTTCACTTTTTAAGGGGTGAATCACACCAGATCCTTTAGAGCCTGGGCCCCTCTCTAGGGCCTGAATTACTTTGGGGGCCTCCTCAGAAACCGGTTGTTTTGTGTGTGGCAGACAGATAGTCTTGAAAAGGGACCAGGTGGTCTGGGCTGCATCTACAAAGAAGGGGAAGTGAAGCAAGAGGGATGGGGCAGCTAGCACCTCACTTAGTCCAGAATGGTGCTGTTTGATCGATGTGAGACACAAGCCACGTGGCCATTCCAAGCCTTCTGATGGCCACACTGAAAGGAGGAAAAAGCAATCAGTTGAACTCAAGTTTAATTAGTATATTCTTATACAACCCACTGTAAAAATCACTAGTGAGATAAGCTGCCCTCTTTTTCCACACTAATTCTGGGAATTTGTGTGTGTGTGTGTGTGTGTGTGTGTGTGTGTGTGTGTGTGTGAGAGAGAGAGAGAGAGAGAGAGAGAGAGAGAGAGAGAGAGAGAGAAACACTTACAGTTTGAACATGTTACCTTCCCAGTGACCATTTCCTTTTGCTTTCTCACTGGACAGTGCCGGTCAAGGAAGCTTTAAGTGATTATTTCTCTCTCTCTCCTTTTGCACTACTGGTGATTGAGCCCAGGGCTTTTGAACTGAGCTACTTCTGCAGGGCCTCCCCACCCCCATTTCTAAAACTTTTTTATTTTGAGACAGTCTTGTTAAATTCACTAGATTGGGCTTGAATTTGAGATCTTCTTAATTTAGCATCCCAGAGTGCTGGGATTACAGGCATATACCGTTGCAACTGGTTCATGAAATTTGGGAGAGGAACTATTCCTTCTAGACGAGAAATGAAAAATGGAAACTAAGGGCTCCTGGGGAGGAGATTTCACTTGCAAAGGCCCACTGCTGGCATCACAAGGGCCCACCACCCTGCTCCTCCCCAGTCTCCCCACAAACAGGATCTGTTCCCAGCCGTCCATTGGCTACAGAGCTCCCCTCCCCCAGCGCCTTTGTGATGCACTCTCCTCGCTTTTGTTTCAAACGAATGAGCACACAAAAAAGGGTCCTGCATTCCGCTGGGCAGTCTTATTCAGAGAAGGCCTGGTTGCGTTTTCTCAATTAATCAGGAGCTCGCCCCCACCCTTCTCTCCTGTTTTCTTGGCATCTTAATCAGGGTCCCAGCTCCGCGTCAGCTCTGGCTTAGCTCAGGGCTGTGCTGACTGCCCAGGCCAGTACAGACCAACCCAGGCCTTTCCAGGTCGCTTTTTCTTCTATATGTGAAGCACCACGAGAAGCCTTTATCTTTGAAGAGACAAAGAAAGAGGCACTGGAAGAGCTGGAACTGTGATGGTGGCCGAGAAGGACCAGAAAACTTGGGTCAGGCCTTGGAAGGGTGAGGACCTGGAAGAGGCCCTTGGCTCCTCTGAGCCATTTGTCTTTAGCTCTTGCTTCCTTGGTGTCTTTTTCTCCTTTCTGTGCCAAGGATTGAGAGCTCCAGGAGTTGTCCTGGCCTGGCTTTTTGTCCTGATGGCTGCTGGAAGCTGTTTTGTTCCCTTGCTGGTGTCACCTGGCACTTCCTGTGCCTGGCATCTTAGGGATGCATTGAGGAGCTGCCCAAGAGGGCCACTTTGATGGGGTTTCAGATATGGCTCCTCCTGCCCTGAGCCCACTTCTGAGTTTGTGGACTCAGCCAGAAGGGCCCCTGCCTTTCCATCCTTGGGGGATATGGACGATGTTTGGAAACAGTTTTGGTTGCTGGATGTTAGGAGGGAGAAGGTGGACATGGTGTCCACTGTGTAGAGGCCAGAATGCTGCTGGACTTCTACCACATGCAGGTCCACCTTCCAGGCCAAAGACTATGCCAGCCTAAAATGTCAGTTATGCCAAGATCGGGAAACTGCGCCAGAGCACCTTTCCTTTGTATTTCAGATTTTCTCTTGAAGAGGACCTTTCGTTAACCTGCCGAAGCCTCTTGAGGCCTAGCTCAACTTCAGCATCTGAAGTGATTAAGTCACGACCTGGCCTAGTAGTTAACACCCAGGCTCTGTGAGCAGCCAGTCGAGAGCAGGATCTGGATTGGGCTGGCTGCTTGAGGGACAGGCAGGTGACAGGAGGAAGAGGAAGGAGCTGAGAGCCACCCAAACGAAATGTCTCCCACTTGCTAATTTTTAGGACAGGGGCTGCACCTCCCCTGGCAAGAGTCTCATTTTGTTCTCTCCAAAGCCATGCACCGGGTACAAGCAGAGCCCTGCAAAGTCTGTGGCAGACTCATTCCTTGCATCTCAAGGCTAGAAGGGTACACGGATCTTTTCTGCTGTTTCCTCCCATGGATCTGGTGCAAATGAACACTCAGGATTCTTGATTGCTCTTGGCAGAGTCAGAGCTGGGCAGCCATATTTACATGGGGGTGTATAAAGGAAAAATAAACAAATGAAAGGCCAGCTTTCTGGGATATGTGTTAGTCTTGAAGTTTACTCAGGGTGGGCGGAGACCTTGTGCCAGGCCGCCTGGTCTCAGTTCTATCTTCCTACAGGCTCTCATACTGTGAGGTTCTCACAGCCACGTGTACCTGCCCCCTCTTGAGAAGCACTCATGTTACGTCCTGTAAACTTAGTTTACCAGGGTGAGTGTGGACAGCCCCCAAGAGGGCAACCCATTAGTCCACTTATAGAGGCTCTTCTTTCTAAGCTCCTGGGGGTTCTAGACCCCCAAGACCACGGCCCCAACCCTGGCTTTGTTTTCTCCTTACCCAGAGAAACTCTTCACATAAGAGCTGACTGAGCTCCGTGGCCACCAGGGAGTTTGCACACCAGGCTTCTGATGAAGTCGTGGGCAATCTGGAGTCCATCGTGCCTGACAGTCTCTGCTCCATGTCTCCTCCCCTTGTGGAGCACTCACAAAGATTAAAGGGCGTTTGGGACCTGAAGGGAAGAGGGAACATAATTCTGGGATGCCAAGGGTGCGGGAAGGGGGAGCATCTGTCTTGCTGTTGAAAAATGGGACTTAGCAGGACAGATGCTTGGCCTTTTTTATTCCAGTATCATTTCAGGTGATTTTTCCAAAATTCAAACTGACTCTTGCAACTTTTATTTTAACTATAAATACCACATTACTTTTCCCTATAACATTTTTTGGGCGAGAGGAGGGGTGTCTTTCCTTTTGTGATCTCCGGACTTCCAACAGTTAGATAGGAAGACATTCTAGCCTTGGATTAAGAAAATCTGTCACAAGCTAGCTGTGAAACCTGGGACAAATCAATGAGCCTGTGTGGGCTTCTCCACTCATAGAGTCCTAGGTACCCAGCAGGACTTGTTACGAAGACCAGGTGAGCTGATGTCAATAAGAAAGCTTTGCAAGGTACGGCAAACAAGTGTTTTTGATTATTTGTCCTGAGGCTTTCTCTACTGTCCCCTGGGGAGGAGACCTTCTTGTAGTCCAAGGCAGGAGCTTTCATTACCAACCATGGAACTTCTAAGTCTTCCTCTTACTTGGTAACCTCTTGCCTCTAGGGTTCAGGGCAATTGCTTATTGGGGAAGACAGGAACGGGGTGGGAGTAAGTCAGGGCAGGAATCTGGAGTAATTGCAGTGTTGGTCTCATTATGGATCCTAGTCCCCATCAGTCCCCAAGCTGTGTGCAGGGAGCATAAATCATTTGCGTCTTCCTCCAGGGAATTCGTTCTCCTGCCCCCATTCTGCCCACCACCAGTGTGTGGCTGAAGGTTGGTTCATCACCACAGGTGAAGGAGTCACTCTAGTAAGCTTCTCTCCGAAGTAAGAGCCGGTGGGGGCCTGGGCAGCCCCGCCTCTGTCTTTCCAGCCCCTCCTGTCTCTCTTCCTCCCAACTGGGCTCACTTGTGTTCCTTAGCCATTTTGCTCGGGCAGTAGCCTTCTGCCACCTTGACAGGCTGACTGTCCCTCAGGAGGAGAAGGCAGAGGCCGCAGAGGGTGAGCAAACAAGAGAGGGAGAGATTAGAAGGAAAGGAGAGGCACAGCAGCCCATTAAAAAGAAATAAATTTTGCAGAGGGGAAGCGAGAGGTCCCTCCCTCTGCCTCTGTAAATCATCTTGTTTTATGGACGGGATGGGAAAGGAAGCAAGAGATGGGCTGGCCCTGATAACTAGGGTCATTTCTCCTACTTATGTCTGGCTGAACTGTAGGATGTTCTGTCAGACAACAGCTTCAAGCTGGAAACCACTGGGACTCCCCTCTTTAATTTATTGTTGCCATTATTGCTCTAAAATCCGAACCGCAGTTACTTAAGGAAAGCACTTGTAGAGTTTTATTACAAAAACGACTGGTTTGTTTCTACCGTATGATCCTTGGAATGCCCTGTAGCCACCCCAGCTGAGGCTGCAGGGGCATTCTGGGTACAAGAACAGGATTTTTGTAGGTTGAGATGGTCTCCCTTTCGGAAGTCACATTTTCTGCCGGAAAGCTTTCTTCAGACCCCGAAGTTCTTCCTAACCTCAGGATCTCAGAGCTTGCATCTGTTTGTCTTGTTAACTGATCTTTCAACCAGAAAGGCTGGGGGTTGGGGAGAAGCAGAATTCACAAGCCAATAACCCCAAAGGCCTGGGTAGAGGTGTGTTTATTTTTTACTTATACCTTGTGCTAAAAATCATTTTGAGTTAGCGCCAGCATTTGAACTGTGGATGATTCTTATGAGAACCTGGAGGCCCAGCTTTGATTGACAGCCCTGAGCCAATGTCTCTTTTGCCTCCAGACTTTGGGAACTGCAAAGTGTGTCCTCTGGGTTTTCTACATTTCTCTCACCTTCTAAGTAATTTTGCTTGTTAGCAAAATCAGCTTCATCCATTTCTCTCTCCTACCCGGTTGAGGAAGACCACTGAGTCAGAGACTCCACTTCCGGCCTCTGGGGCAGTTGTAAATGGCCCTGTCTTTGGAGGAATCGAGGGGTGCGATGGACCTTGGGGCTGAAATGTGGGCTTATGTGGGCGGTCCCGGTCCATTGGGGTGGCTTGGAGGAAGAAGCGTCCCCTCCCCCAGCAGGGTGGCCTTGGGAAAGTTGCCTTCTCTCGTAGACCTCCCTGACCTAGTGTTCAAGGTGAATGAGTTGGTGAGTTGGTGGTCCCTCCTGATGCTCCTGCCCCTATGTGAACAAAGTCGTGCATAAAAATGTAACTTGCAGGATGGGTGGATGTGGCCTCTGAAGGGGTGGGAGCACACTGTGTGTGCCACCTTCCCCAGAACCCAGGGGGAAGCCTCTGAGGACACCAAGGCTCCACAGAACTAGAGGCTCTCGACGGTCTCTCTTGATCCTTCCCCGTGTGTGCCAGTTGTCAGCTACTGCTTGCCAGGCGGTCACTGATCATTGCTGAGAGCACAGACCTGTGGCAGCAGCCAGTGAAGCGGGACACTGCGCACTGGGGTCCTCGCATGCTCACAGTGCTTGCGTGTTTGCTCTGCACAGTGTTTTCTCCTAGGCCCCGGATGCTAAGTCCTAGCGCCCGTCTTTGAGGGAAGGGTAGGCAGACAGAGCTTCGGAGCACCAGCTCAGCACTCCAGAAATGCTGATAACAGAGTATGGGTAAGAGTGCTGGGGAAGATGTGGAAAGCTGCTTGGAGGAATCGGTGTTCTGAGCAGGTCTTGAATATTTGGCTTCTAGGGTAGAGCTAGAGAGGGGAAGAAAAGAGGGCCACCTGGCTTTGCATCCCAGGCCAGGTGCAGGACTAGGCAGGGCTTCTCCGGACTGGTAGGTGGCTCGGTGGGACTTAGGATGTGGAGGGGAAGATGTAGGGCTCAAGTCAGGGGGAGACCAACAAGGGCCGGTCTCAATAGACCAGTCCTGGGAGCCAAGGAGCTAGAGCTGGACCTGCCTCACCCTCCTGGAGGCAGGGTGTGGAGGCAGAGACGGCAGGGGCAGCATCCAGGGTCCGCACAGCCATTGCTTCTTCAGCAGTGATGGAGAAAAATGGAGGAGGAAAGCAGGCGAGATTGGGGGACAGAATTGACCAGGCTAGGACCTGGCCATGTGTGCCTTCCCATGTGTGCTCATGGGAAGGATGGTATCAACACGTCAGCCCAAGGCAGACGAGTGGTCAGGGTTTCCCGAGCTCTTAGCACGCATCCCTTGAGCGCCTCTGCTGGTCTCAGTGCTGGTGCAGTGCGGAAGCTGAGGTGGAGACACAGAAGCTGGTAGGGTCTGTTCCTATAGAGCTGCTGAGCACTAAACTTGGGAAAATGAAAACTCGGATCCCACAAGGCTGGGGATTCGGAGCTAGGTGCCGAGGCCAGCGGTGGTGTTTTATTTACTTACACCAAGTTTTCTGGGTACCAGTTCTGCATCAGATCATACCAGAGTCTGCGAGTTAAATGCAAACATCGAGTTCCCTGAGCATCGGCTGGAGAGAAGCCTAGGAGCCGAGGAACTTGGATACATGTCACTGGCAGAACTAGAGAGGTGGCAGGAGCAGAGGGCGGAGCGAGGCCCAGGGGTGATGAGGAGGGTCTGCGCAAGGGGCCTGGCTGTGGACGTCCACACCCAGCCTGAGATTAGCTTGGGTTGGGTCCAGAGCCAGAGAGCTGGGAGCATAAGGAGACATGGGTTCCCAAGGACAAGCCAGTGATGAAATGGGAGGTGGCTGCTGGTGAGTCACAGAGGACCCAGGAAGAATGGGATGGGAGGAGGAAACCCAGAGGGTGCAGGCGACAAAAGAGGGACAGATTCGGGCTAGGGTCGAGTGCTGGGGACTGCCACTCCTGGCTGTCCGTGGACCATGTGCCTCTGAGTGTTACAGCTCCATCTCAGGCACTGCTCAGTCAAGCCCTGTAACAGCAGTTGTGGGCACTTCCTGGGACCCATATGACAGACGGATGCTCAGAGAGGCAGGCTGGGTCACCGACTGAGGAGACAGGTGTCTTGCAACGTGGACACTCCCTCTCAAGAGTCCCTTTCTGATCTGAGTAGAGGTCATCCTAGTCACCTGAAGCAGCAGAGACCCGGCAAGTGCCTTGTGCTGCGGTTTTATGCTGATTTGTACCTTAAACTTTTCCCTGACCTCCCATGGTTTCTAATACAAAAGAACACAGAGGGAGAGGCCAGGCTGGAAATGCTCTGTCTGCTTAGTTGGACAACTGAAGTGTTCAGACCAGTCCTCCTGGCCCAGAGTTGTCCACCGTGTGAAAGACTACTTGGTCTCCCTACCTTTAGTCTGAGCAGGAGCAGGCAGGGAGGTGGAACATGCAGGTGTGGTTGCCAGCCAGGCCTTGTGCTTAGCTGTCAAGAAGATAGCATGGGGTGCATGTAGTTCTGGGCTAACGACTGGGCCCTGAAGATAGGGACACTGTCAAGCCCTTCAGCTGCATACATGTGGTTGGGCAAAAGACAGTCACAGATGTTCACAGGATTCCCAGACCGAATACACAGTTGCTAGCAGGATGCAGGCACAGAGGAAGGAGCCAAGTGTTTTATGTAATGAGAAGCTTGCCTCCCACCTAGTCGACCTCTTCCAGCACCACGGTGGCCAGGGCCTCCCTTTCCTGAGGTCTGCAGGATTAGGAACCCAGCCCGCGTGTCTACAGGGCCTGAGAGGCTCCAGCAGACAGCTCTTTCTCACTTGGGTCAGTTTCTGTCCAGGATCCACGGCTTTCCATTGGGTGTGGCGGCTCAGAGGCAGCCAGGCGGTGTGTGCTTCTGCCCAGCTGTGCCTCAGTACCCAGGATGGAAAAGAAATTGGGCAGCAGGCCTGACCCTGAAAGCAGCTGCACCGCTCTCCTCCCAGGCTCGAATGGAGTTCTGTCTGGGTAGCGGCAGAGAAAGGCCCGGCTTGGAGAGCCTGGCATATCCACACTGGACGGTGGAGCTGGGTGGGGGGGGGGGGAGGAAGCAGCCAGGCTGGGAGAAGGACAGAGGAGGGACGTGGGGAGGACCACAGCGTTGGAGGCTGAGATGCCTGGGGGAGGGAAGGACATGACTAGCACTGGCTGTGGCCATGCGTGTGGAGCAGTGGACCATTCACCTGCAGGAGCAGAAATGGTCCACAGAGGCTCAGGCACGCTTAGTGCGCTCTGCCCCTTGGCCACGGTTTTGGGTGCCACCCTCTTCCTGCCCCAGTTCTACAGGATGCTTGCAACCCATCTGGGCTTCACTTGGGCCGAATGTTTGCAGAGGAATGTCTGCAGGGCAGAAGAAGGTGGTCTTCAGGATGGGCTTGAGGGGGGCGTCTCTGAGGCAGTCCACCTTGCTGTGGACAGTCGGCAACTTACTTATCTTCTCATACGTCCTGGTATCTACAAAGATCAGAGAATATGTTCCCGTCTTGTGTGTTAATACAAGAATGCAAAGAACTTCTGTGTTAAGTCCTTTGGAGGAGCACATGCTCAATAAACGTTAGCTGCTATCACAATTAAACAAAATGTTTTAAACAAAAAGTCTCTGAGAAATTTCCTTTTAAATATTTGATTCTAGACCAGACGTTGGTAAATTACAACTTGTGGGCCAAAACCAACCTGCTGAGTATTTTCGTACTGCTTGTGAGCTAAGAATCATTTCCGATTAGAAGTTTTTTTTTTTCTAATAATGTTTTTGACACTGGGACATAATATAAAATGTAAATTTCAGGTGCCATCAATAAAGTTTTATTGGAACACAGCCAGGTCTGTGAGTGCGTACACTGTCAGGACCCATGTGGCCACAGCAGAGCTGAGCTCTGTGGGACTCTTCTGGCCTGCACAATTAAAAACTTCGTCTCTATGTCCCTTCTCAGAAAAAGCCTCCTTTTGTTCTCCCTGAGTAATTATTGAACAGAGGGTAGAGGCAGGTGCTCGAAGCAAACTTTTTTGCACTGAATATTGGTTAGAATAGAACCCGCCAGCCACGAACAGTTAGGAAGGAAGAAAAATCAAGTATGTGTGGGGTGTTGCAGCAAAAGAAGTAAAGAAGAGACAGGGTTGATGATTGGGAAATCTTACAATGATGCTTATGCTGGTTATTTTATCAAGAGCCTCTGTATTTCAGGGCAACAGCTACAGGCAATTGCAGAGGGCATACAGTCTGAAATTCCCGGGGGGCAGGGCCTTCTCAAAGTTGCTAAGTGGGTTGGTGATGGTGACAGACAGGCAGTGGGGTCCGGCCTCCCACCCTCCTACTCAGCCAACAAGAGGCTGCTTGTAGGGGCAGAACAGGGCTCTGAGAGCTGAAGTGTGATTTCACTCTTGCACTGCTCCTCTGCTCTTCTGCCTCCTTCTACCTTGTTCTAGAAAAACCTGAGGCAGCCATGACCTTTCATATGCATAGTCTCAGCTCCCAGAACCAGCAAAGCCTAGCGGCCATGGTAGAGGAGAGTAAGCAGAGGGTGTCATTGCTGATTTAAAGGTGGCCACCCATGCAGTGACTCATGCTTTTCTACAGCAGGGACATTCTTTTTTCTTCTTCTTCTCTCTCTCTCTTCCCTCTGTCACCCTCACCCCTCCTAACCTCTCCCAAGACAAATCGTGTTTGCTTGAGTCTCGCAGAGGAGTGAAGGCACGGGTGGAGAAACAGCTGCTTGAGTACACGCAGGTCCTCACCAGGTGCCCGGCCCTGGGAAGTGCCATGGAGCAGGGCTGAGGTACGACCTGAAGGATGAGCTCAGGAAGGTGGCTGAGTAATGAACGGAAACTGCAAATCCAGGGGTGACAAGGCTGAGAGTGTAGCTTATGAATCACCCCGAGTGCTCTTTGCCCCAGGGGAGCCACTCATACATTCCCAGGGGAGCCAGTGCCTGGGAGACATGACGTCGTCGTCACCAGGAGAGGAGTTTCGTCTCATGTGGCCTCAAAACTGGTTCCCATGGGTAATACCCAAGCTGCTCGGGACAAGGAGACAGGGCTCCGAACCTCCCCGAGTCCATATGCGCACGCATGTGTGCGGGTCTTGAAGGATGTGCCTACCATTCGTTCTGGAGCCTCCTCCTCAGCTCCTGCCTCGGATTCCTTCCAGGGTATCAAGAACTCTCAGATCTTTCATGGGCAAGAGGCAGCTCTGTGTCAGATAGGATGCCAGTCTGTAGCTATCCCTGCATTTTTCTCAAGGATACTCCGTCCACAAAGTCCTGCTCCAAACCCATGATTTGCATGACACATTCCCTGTCCAACCACCATGTCTGCTGGGCTGGCTTGGGCTCACGTATCATGTGGTCAGACGGGGTTGGCCACCCTTAATTGATTTCAGAAAGGCAGGGCCTGTAGAGCCTGCCGGGGAGCTATGGGCAGCAAGCTGCCTTCAGCTCGGAGCACTATGCTGGTGACTTCGGCCTAGGAGTCTCTCCTGCTGC